>JAUKNK010000032.1:580000-677500 GCA_030765055.1 Mantis religiosa | reverse complement strand
CTGCATCTTTTTCTTTCATTACTTAGACTAAGTACTGTGTGTTTAACTATTAATTTTAACACATGCACTGTCCTTTACTCAAAAAAGCAATTTGATATCTAATCAGTGAACATAGATCTCTCTGTACAAGCACCAACAGTGCACTGAGTTGCATTGGTGATGTCATAGTTTCTAACCATGAAAATAATTGTATGTTGTACACTTTTAGTTAGGATTAGGATTTTACAGTATGTGTTCTAGTAATTTTTATTTGTTTTTTTTCTTGACGAAGCCATAAAAATGTAACTTTTTAAGCACTGAATAAAACTACTTACTTACTTACATCAGATTGTGTTAAACATACTTCACAAGTTAATGGAGCACCATTCTGATGCGGTAAACAACATTGTGATATTAACTGTTAAAAGTACCAGCATATTAGAATACAGTGTTGTGAATGTTCAGAGATACTTCAAAAGGACTGATACTGTTAAAACACTGTAAAATGACAGAAATCCTAAAAAAGTTTTGGGAAAGATGGACAATCTTTTAAATACGCATTTATTCTAAACATTATACACATTACCAGGAGGAAGATAAGTTAATGCAGCTGGAGGAGGAGTATTGCAGATGATATAAATAGAGTCAACATGAAAAATTCAATGCCATGGCCGGGATTTGAACCACGTATCTCCTGGTTTTCGTCCAATCGCTCAAACCCATTGAGCTACCATGGCCAACGTGCCGTCCTGACATTTAATTCTCCAACTGACTCATGTATTTTCCCGGTAAACCACTAGGGGAACTTGCATCCGAGATACACCATTTGTGGCGAATTACTATCATAAGTATTTGAGCCCCAGGCTTCATCATTTAACTTAAAGACTTGTATAAATAAAGTCTACATGAAAAATTCAATGCCATGACTAGGATTTGAACCACTGATCTCCAATTGACTCAAGACTGGCTGAGACGGAAACCAGGAGATCCCTGGTTCAAATCTCGGCCATGACATTGAATTTTTCATGTTGACTCTAATCTATCAAAAGCCTTAGCCTATATATGGCTAGTGTGAAGAAATGATTAATTTCCATCAATTAACCAAAGTATTAAAAGTTAAATGATGAAGCCTGGGACTCAAGGTCTTACGATAGTAAGTCACCACAAACAGTGTATCACGGATGCGAGAGCCCCTACTGGTCTACCGGGTAAATACATGAGTCATATGGAGAATTTAATGTCAGGATGGCACGTTGGCCATGGTAGCTCAATGGGTTAGAGCGACTGGACAGAAATCAGAAGATCAGTGGTTCAAATCCCAGCCATGGCATTGAATTTTTCATGTTGACTCTATTTATACAAAATCTTAGCCTATATATGGCTAGTGTGAAGAAATGATTAATTTCCATCAATTAACCAAAATATTGCAAATGACGTTGACATATCATGATAAACTTAAGAGACACCAATTTATCCAATTCTGATTGCAGTATTACCGTCTAGTGATGACTGCATCACAAATTAGCGTGAGTGTACAAATTTTTTCAGTGCATATAATACATGCAAACATAATTTCTATAACATACTGTCAGTGCTCATTTTGATAGGCATTAATTATGAATGTGAACACACTGATCTGTATACAAAAGCTCTTCATTTTCATCAACATTGTTTTGTGTATTTGCTCTATGTAAAGATACATAAATCACTGTGTTTTGTTTGGTAGCTCTCAGCACAAAAATATTAAATCGTCAACAAATTACAGAAGTCTGAGTGTCATTTGATAAGTCTGGTAATTTTCAATGAAGGGATGGAAATTTCTTGTTGTAGCTTTGTTAGTGTTAAGTGTGATCATTCAAAAGATTGTACAGAAAATTTGAATGTGCTACAATACACAGTTCATTGTTGATGGTCATTTGAACTGGTCAGTGTAACAGCTGTGATTGAAAATGGAAAAAACAGATGTTTCATGCTGTTATTAAACATTTTCATTTAAAGGGCTGGATTGCTACACAAGTCAAAACTGGATGGGATGAAGTTCATGCGGACTCTGCACCAACACTGAAGACCATTTACTTTTGGATCAATAAATTTAAACGTGTTCATAGAAGCACCGAAGATGAATCTAGTCGTCCAACTGAGTTTACCACACAAGATACTGTTGAAAAAATCCACAAACTGGTTATGCAAGACCACCGAATCAAAATTCACGAGATTGCTGAGGCTGCAGGCATCTCAACTGAGTGAGTGCACAATATCCTGCATGAAAAATTGGCAATGAGAAAGCTGAGTGCAAGGTGGGTGCCACAATTGCTCGCAGTCGACCAAAAGCATCTGAAAGAACAATTCTGCAGAGGGTCTGGTGATCTTTAATTGAAATCCGCAAGACTTTTTGAGCCGATTTGTGATGTTGGATGAAATTTGGATTCATCATTAAGCACCAGAATCAAAACAGTAGTCAAAACAATGGACAAAGGCTGCTGAAAATGCACCAAAGAAGGAAAGGACCGTTTTACCTGCTGGTAAGGTGATGGTCACTGTTTTTTGGGGACTTTCACAGAATAATCCTCATAGACTACTTGGAAAAATGCAGAACCATAATTGGAGCCTATTAAGCTTCATTGTTGGATCGTTTGCAACATGAGATGACTGAAAAGAGACCGAGATTGAAACACAAAATAGTGCTCTATCACCAGGATAATGCACCATCATACACATCAGCAATTACAATGGCGAAAGTGCGTAAGTTGGGCTTTGAATTGGTTCCTCATCCACCTTACTCACCAGACTTAGCCCCAAGTGACTTCTTCCTGTTCCCAAACTTGAAAATTTGTCTTGGTGGTAAGAAATTTTTTATAAAATGAAGAAGTGATAATCACTACCAACGAGTATTTTGCAGAGCTTGATGGAACCTATTTTTTCAACGGGATGAAGAAGCTAGAACATCGCTGGACCAAGTGTAATATGGTGAGATGCTCAAGAAAAAAAAATTATTGATTTTTTACCAGACTTATCAAACAACACTCATAGTCAAATTACTCCAGTCATTTACATATTTTAAAGTGGAGGAACTTCAACAAGGGAAAGAGACATTAGTTTACTTAGCACAGAAGTGAATCGAGAAGATATTGACACACTGCTTCACTCTCACTGTTTTTTCAGAGGACATGTTTCAAGAGCTTTTGCTCTTATCATCAGCTGGTACTCAACTAGTTACATTGTAGTGGTTTCCTCTTTCTCTGTACCATCGATAGATGGCATGATGCACTTGTCAAAGATGTCCGGTGGGGGAGTTTCAAAATTCATGACACTATGCCGATTTTTGTTAATGAAGATTTTTTCCCATATGGAAAGGTCTATGGGGTGATTAAGGTATTTTATTAAAGGTGTTTCCAAGTTGATGTCATGTCTAGTATTCAAAAAATGAAAAGCCACTGCTGATTTTTCTGTTTCACCATTTTTATTGTTTCTTTTATATTCTTTAGTCCTTATGTCAATATTTCTTTTTGTTTTTCCTATATAAATTTTAGGCAAGTTTCACATTTGATCTCACAGATTCCTGGTTTTTCTCTGGTAGTAACTGAATTTTTGTGGGGGCCTTTCATTGCCATGCCTGATGCTAATGATGAGCAATAATAAATTAGTGCTCCTAATAATTTTTAAAGTTGGCTAATTGATACACCTGATATGTGTATAATATAAAAGATTGGCACTTATAAAATATGTGTTCAGTTTTAATTTGGTTAATAGTGAAGTTAAGATCTACAATGTGATGTTCCTTGAAGCCATGAACTTCATTTAAGCTTTATATTTCTTTCTTTTGACATGTGTGTGAATTACCTTTACATTCAACAATGGCCAAATCATGAAGTGAATCTGAAATTGTGAGTGTCATAAATGAAATACTGGTGATTCTGATTATGATGGAGAGCTTTCTAAATTTCTAATCTTTGAGTTTGCAAAAAAAAATTTTCAAGTTAGAAAGCATAAAAACAGTGTTTGACATTTATTATGTCTGCTATTGGAAATTCTATATGTGACAAAATTATAATAACAAGAATTATTTGTGAATTACAATAAAACTGATGTCACACTTGTAAAATAATCTAAACTCTGTTAGGGTGGGTTGGAAGGGTAGTCAAGATACTATTATGATTAAACTTGAAAATAATATATTTAATAAAAGCAGCTATATTTATGGAACATATTTATATCTCTAACTGTATTCTGAAAAATGGTATTCAAGGATATCTCAAAAAATAAGAAAATATGCCTATTTGGTCATCATTTAACACATTTCATTAATCTATCCAATATGACTTATCCAGTTAAAGGATAATAAACTTCAATGAAATACCAATATTAATTCTCTCAGAGTCACTGAGATAACAAAACACTTGAGGGAACTTTTCGCAAATTCCTGCAGGTATTCTACCTTTTTTATAAAATAAAGTACATTAATCATACCACTAAGAACATTTAATAAATTCAGAAACATCTTTAAGGAACAAAATATCAACTTGGCACCTACTAATAGATACTCAGTTTTAAATTTAATAAATTCAGAAAAAAACATGAAATCCCACCAATTAACAGATGTGGAGTATACTAAATAAGTCGTAAGAATTGTGAAAAATGCTACATAGACCACTAAAAGAAACCTTAAAACCAGAGACAAAGAGCCGTTTAGAATCATTAAAATGAGACAAGAGAATAAGTCAGGAGTAGCATTTCATTTTTGGAACAAAAACCATGACAAAAATAAGACCTGAAGCTTTCCTGGCGACGAATACGCTCACTTTCTTCTTGGGCAGCCAGCCAGGTGAAAAGATGATTAGATATCAATGTTTCAGGAGTGTGCATCTCTCCCATCATCAGGATATTTATAAAATGTTATAACCACAAATGAAATACTGGATATAACACAACTATAAACAAATACAAAACACTATCAAAATCTGCATTACTGAACAAAAGACTGTTTTCAGTAAATTAAATGCCAGTTCAGGAGATGGCGTGAATATAGAAAATTGTGTCAAAGAAACGTAACTACTTAACTTGATTATCAAGCTATATTGATCTTTGCTTCTTAATTCAAAGGATTTCCATTTTTTAAGGCCGGTTTTCTAGAGGAGCTGAACTGAAATCCAGCATCACGATTAAGCGTGCTCCTTTTAGAGGAAATCTGGCCCACAGAGCTTTGTCTATCTCTGATCCCAGCGACTTAAAACAAGAATTACGGCACCTGTGACTCACTTTCTGTCAAAACGGCTACTCCGAATATGACATTGAAGCCTCGATCACCAAAGCTAGGAAAGGGGAACCTTTACTAAAGCAAGCGTCAGATAAGCCTACCGCTACAGCCTGCATCCTGTTAACCGGCAATCTATCCGGCAAAATCAGCAGAATTCTTGCCAAATACAACATCAGGACCATCCACAAGCCATCTCTCAAGATTAAGCATATGCTGAGACCAGTCAAAGACAAACTGGACTTCCAAGTTCCGGGAGTGTACTGCATTCCCTGTGAATGTGGGACACCGTATATAGCTGGAAGGACCATAGCTACTAGAATAATCGAACATGAACAGAGCATTCGTTTAATGCAACCTGAGAAGTCTGGGCTGGCAGAGCATTGTTTTGATAACGACCATAGAGCCAATTTTCGGGAGACGACCATCTTGGTAAAATGCAACAGCTACTGGGAGTGGAGAATTAGGGAGGCTTTGGCGATTTCCTCTAAAAGGAGCAGGCCTAATCGTGATGCTGGATTTCATTTCAGCTCCTCTTGGAAACCAGCCTTAAAAATGAAAATCCTTCGAATTAAGAAGCAAAGATCAATATAGCTTGATAATCAAGTAGTTACCTTTCTTTGACACAATTATCTTTACTCATGCCATCTCCTGACCTGGCATTTAATTTACTGAAAACATTCTTTTGTTCAGTAATGCAAATTTTGATAGTGTTTTGTCTTTGTTTATAGTTGTGTTGTATCCAGTATTTCATTTGTGGTTGTAACATTTTATAAATATCCTGATGATGGGAGAGATGCACACTCCCGAAACATTGATATCTAATCATCTTTTCACCTGGCTGGCTGCCCGAGACGAAAGTGAGTGAAAAACCATGACATTTATCCAAATCCAAAATTACTAAAAGGAGTGATAAACCAAAATAAACTGACAACATGGGTGAATATATTCATATGGAAAAATAAGGACCAAGTAAGGAACATTTAAATTCCACCAGTAGATAATTTGACAAAGAAGTTCACAGTTCCACCACCAGAGAGAAGAGAGCAGATGATAACGGACAGTTGGAAAGAGGTTGATAATGGAGGCGATGGCTGTTTGTTAAAGTTTACTTACCATAATAATCATTATAACGTAAGCATTTTATACAAAGTCCAAATTTATAGTCATAGACCTTAGAAAGCTCTCCATCATAATCAGAATTCTCCAGTATTTCATTTATGACAATCACAATTTCAGATTCACTTCATGATTTGGCCATTGTTGAATGTAAAGGTAATTCACACACATGTCAAAAGAAAGAAATATAAAGCTTAAATGAAGTTCATGGCTTCAAGGAACATCACATTGTAGATCTTAACTTCACTATTAACCAAATTAAAACTGAACACATATTTTATAAGTGCCAATCTTTTATATTATACACATATCAGGTGTATCAATTAGCCAACTCTAAAAATTATTAGGAGCACTAATTTATTATTGCTCATCATTAGCATCAGGCATGGCAATGAAAGGCCCCCACAAAAATTCAGTTACTACCAGAGAAAAACCAGGAATCTGTGAGATCAAATGTGAAACTTGCCTAAAATTTATATAGGAAAAACAAAAAGAAATATTGACATAAGGACTAAAGAAAATAAAAGAAATAATAAAAATGGTGAAACAGAAAAATCAGCAGTGGCTTTTCATTTTTTGAATACTAGACATGACATCAACTTGGAAACACCTTTAATGAAATACCTTTATCACCCCATAGACCTTTCCATATGGGAAAAAATCTTCATTAACAAAAATCGCCATAGTGTCATGAATTTTGAAACTCCACCACCGGACATCTTTGACAAGTGCATCATGCCATCTATCGATGGTACAGAGAAAGAGAAAACCACTACAATATAACTAGTTCAGTACCAGCTGATGATAAGAGCAAAAGCTCTTGAAACATGTCCTCTGAAAAAACAGTGTGAGTGAAGCGGTGTGTCAATATCTTCTAGATTCACTTCTGTGCTAAGTAAACTAATGCCTCTTTCCCTTGTTGAAGTTCCTCCACTTTAAAATATGTAAATGACTGGAGTAATTTGACTATGAGTGTTGTTTGACAAGTCTGGTAAAAAATCAATAATTTTTTTTCTTGAATATCTCACCATATTACACTTGGTCCAGCGATGTTCTAGCTTCTTCATCCCGTTGAAAAAATAGGTTCCATCATGCTCTGCAAAATACTTGTTGGCAGTGATTATCACTTCTTCATTTTATAAAAAATTTCCTACCACCAAGACAAATTTTCAAGTTTGGGAACAGGAAGAAGTCACTTGGGGCTAAGTCTGGTGAGTAAGGTGGATGAGGAACCAATTCAAAGCCCAACTTACGCACTTTCGCCATTGTAATTGCTGATGTGTATGATGGTGCATTATCCTGGTGAAAGAGCACTATTTTGTGTTTCAATCTCGGTCTCTTTTCAGTCATCTCATGTTGCAAACGATCCAACAATGAAGCTTAATAGGCTCCAATTATGGTTCTGCATTTTTCCATGTAGTCTATGAGGATTATTCTGTGAAAATCCCCAAAAAACAGTGACCATCACCTTACCAGCAGGTAAAACGGTCCTTTCCTTCTTTGGTGCATTTTCAGCAGCCTTTGTCCATTGCTTTGACTACTGTTTTGATTCTGGTGCTTAATGATGGATCCTAATTTCATCCATCATCACAAATCGGCTCAAAAAGTCTTGCGGATTTCAATTAAAGATCACAAGACCCTCTGCAGAATTGTTCTTTCAGATGCTTTTGGTCGACTGCGAGCAATTGTGGCACCCACCTTGCACTCAGCTTTCTCATTGCCAATTTTTCATGCAGGATATTGTGCACTCACACAGTTGAGATGCCTGCAGCCTCAACAATCTCGTGAATTTTGATTCGGTGGTCTTGCATAACCAGTTTGTGGATTTTTTCAATAGTATCTTGTGTGGTAAACTCAGTTGGACGACTAGATTCACCTTCGGTGCTTCTATGAACACGTTTAAATTTATTGATCCAAATGTAAATGGTCTTCAGGGTTTGTGCAGAGTCCGCATGAAATTCATCCCATCCAGTTTTGACTTGTGCAGCAATGCAGCCCTTTAAATGAAAATGTTTAATAACAGCATGAAACATCTGTTTTTTCCATTTTCAATCACAGCTGTTACACTGACCAGTTCAAATGACTATCAACAATGAACTGTGTATTGTAGCACATTCAAATTTTCTGTACAATCTTTTGAATGATCAAACTTAACACTAACAAAAGCTACAACAAGAAATTTCCATCACTTCATTGAAAATTACCAGACTTATCAAATGACACTCAGACTTCTGTAATTTGTTGACTATTTAATATTTTTGTGCTGAGAGCTACCAAACAAAACACAGTGATTTATGTATCTTTACATAGAGCAAATACACAAAACAATGTTGATGAAAATGAAGAGCTTTTGTATACAGATCAGTGTGTTCACATTCATAATTAATGCCTATCAAAATGAGCACTGACACAGTATGTTATAGAAATTATGTTTGCATGTATTATATGCACTGAAAGAAATTTGTACACTCACGCTAATTTGTGATGCAGTTCTCACTAGACGGTAATACTGCAATCAGAATTGGACAAATTGGTATCTCTAAGTTTATCATGATATGTCAACGTCATTTGCAATATTTTGGTTAATTGATGGAAATTAATCATTTCTTCAGACTAGCCATATATAGGCTAAGATTTTGTATAAATAGAGTCAACATGAAAAATGCAATGCCGTGGCCGGGATTTGAACCACTGATCTTCTGGTTTATGTCCAGTCGCTCTAAACCCATTGAGCTACCGTGGCCAACGTGCCATCCTGACATTCAATTCTCCATTTGACTCATGTATTTACCCGGTAGACCAGTAGGGGCTCTCGCATCCGAGATACACCGTCTGAGGTGACCTTACTATCGTAAGACCTTGAGTCCCAGGCTTCATCATTTAACTTTTAATACTTTGGTTAATTGATGGAAATTAATCATTTCTTCACACTAACCATATATAGGGCTAAGGCTTTTGATAGATTAGAGTCAACATGAAAAATTCAATGCCATGGCCGAGGTTTGAACCACGGATCTCCTGGTTTCCGTCTCAGTCAGTCTTGAGTCAATTGGAGAATTTAATGTCAGGTCGGCGCATTGGCCATGGTAGCTCAATGGGTTAGAGTAACTGGATGGAAACCAGGAGATCAGTGGTTCAAATCCTAGTCATGGCATTGAATTTTTCATGTAGACTTTATTTATACAAATCTTTAAGTTTAAATGATGAAGCCTGGGACTCAAGTACTTATGATAGTAATTCGCCACAAATGGTGTATCTCGGATGCAAGTGCCCCCTAGTGGTTTACCGGGAAAATACATGAGTCAATTGGAGAATTAAATGTCAGGACGGCACGTTGGCCATGGTAGCTCAATGGGTTAGAGCGATTGGACGAAAACCAGGAGATACGTGGTTCAAATCCCGGCCATGGCATTGAATTTTTTCATGTTGACTCTATTTATATCATCTGCAATACTTCTCCTCCAGCTGCATTAACTTATCTTCCTCCTGGTAATGTGTATAATGTTTAGAATAAATGCGTATTTAAAAGATTGTCCATCTTTCACAAAAACATTTTTAGGATTTCTGTCATTTTACAGTGTTTTAACAGTATCAGTCCTTTTGAAGTATCTCTGAACATTCACAACACTGTACTCTAATATGCTGGTACTTTTAACAGTTAATTTCTCAATGTTGTTTACCGCATCAGAATGGTGCTCCATTAACTTGTGAAGTATGTTTACACAATCTACTTTTCAAAAATTTACCTTTGGGATAAACTTAAATAACCCTGGGCATTCATTTTTATCACTGCAACAATTAGAGCACTCAATGTTCTCTATATTGGTGCCATACTGCTAGTGTCTGCTCTCCTTGTCGTATTCAATTGTTCATTATGATAATAGTTTGTTTAGTCAACAGATGTTTTGTATGTTTTTGGACAAAATTGTGCATGTGTCATGATGCCATTAAAGCTTTTAGAGTTTCATTAACACATTCTAGACAAAAATAATGTCAAGAAATGGTAGAACTGTTTCTCCATCCTCATGAACATTTTGATAAGAACTAATCATAGTATTCACAATGATCATGTGCTTCCTAATTCCCTCCCCTTTTATGTAGCAAGTATTATGCCTATTTTGGAATGAGTGTAGTCACCATTTTACTACAAAGTGTTCTAATTATTTTGCAGGATCTCTTGGTTTTGGTAAGGGAAGAGCTTCTAAGCCAAAGAAGGGTCTCTTCTGAAAGATATGATCCTACTCAGCCCCCTTATGAGGCATACAAAGTTGATTATGAACTTTTGCGTCTAATGTTTGTTGGTCTTTCGCCCTGGGGAAAAGAAACTCAAGCAGAGGCCTTAGCTGCAAGACTGTTCAGGGTAAGCTCATTTTTTCAGACAGTTGCTTTGGTATATACATATATAACAATTTGTAACTTAAAACTTCACTTATCTTATAAGAAATGATGACACGTATAAATTGTCCGGGATTGCGATTTCATGGAAATTCTTCCACATCCTCAGCCGGAAACAACGAAGCTGTCGTCATCGTTACAAGCGCTACATGTTAATATGTTCTTGTTAGTACTACCAAAAATCTGAAAATAAAACAAATTTAAAAACAGAATCGACTGCAAGTATTTCAAAATTAATTACGTGATGTTTGTTTTTTAAAATGAATATATTTTACAAAACCATTCAATCTATTGGACCATTTAATTGTTTTAATAATTTAACTTCTGGATCTATTTCATGATTAAATGACCAAAAAATGATCCGCTACGGCCAATTTATCAGTCTCTTTATACTTATGCCCGATTTCACCGACAAATGTTAAAATCGACATTAACAAATGTAACGTAACAATTGTCACAGCGCGCTAACACTAAAGTTTAAATTTGTAGCATTTCACCAACCTGTTTTCTGAAAATGTCAACAAACCTGTGTTAACGCCAAGAAACTTGTAAATATCACAACTATAGAAGGCTATGGTTGAGTCATATTATTTTCTGAACGTACTGCGATGCGCTTTTGTTTTCATTTTCGTCTACACAAATGGGCGGATGAACAAAATCATAAATAAAGCCGTGAGACAAATTTCTCATCGACGGAGAAAGAATTGTTAATTGAAATGGTTTCAAAGTGTAAGGATATCGTGGAAAATAAGAGGACGGATGCAGTGAATATAAAAGAAAAAGATGTTGCGGGGAAAATATTGGAAACGAATTTCATTCAAATGCATGTGTCCCCACTACAAGCACCAAACAACTTGTCAGTATTATGTAAATTTAAACCGAGGGTGCGAAGGACAAATGACTTAAACGTTTCAAGACGGGTGGTGAACAATGTACTATCCACATAATTCAGTGAATTATAAAATCGCAAAGTTATTAATACTTGAAGCAAAGGCAAGATCAGCATATTCCTTTCGATGTATATTCTATCTCACTATTAGGTAAATTTAAAACGAGGTGCGAAAAAGGTCAAGTGACTTGAACGTTTCAAGACGGCAGGTGGACAATGTATTATCCACATAATTCAGTGAATTATAAAATCGCAAGGTTATTAATACTTGAACCTAAGGCGAGATAGTCATATTCCTTTCGATGCATGTTTTTAACTCAGTATTACGTAAATTTAAACGAGGTGCGAAGGACAAGTGACTTGAACGTTTCAAGACGGGAGGTGGACAGTGTATTATCCACATAATTCAGTGAATTATAAAATCGCAAGGTTATTAATACTTGAAGCTAAGGCGAGATCGTCATATTCCTTTCGATGCATGTTCTAATTCAGTATTACGTAAATTTAAAATTAGGAGCGAAGAATGGCAAGTGACTTAAACTTTTCAAGGACGAGAGGTGGACAATGTATTATCCACATAATTCAGTGAATTATAAAATCGCAAGGTTATTGATACTTGAAGCAAAGGCGAGATCGCCATATTCCTTTCGATGCATGTTCTAACCTCTCTTGTACTTCCGCAGTAACCTTCATAGCAACATGTTTCGACAGTCTGTACCTCCGTAAAACAATTTTCTTCGGATAGTTCCCCAAAGTCATTTCTCCTCTTAGGCCGTACTCTATTATGAATGTCATTTAGACGGTCTTAAATATAGCAAATCGACATCAACAGCTGCGTTCACATCCGCCATCTTGATTATATACATTTGTGAAGGACTTAACATCAGAAATTCGACTTGTTCATTTAACATGAGATTTAACACGAGTGTTACGCTAACACTTGTTGGTGAAATCGGGCATTAATGTTACAAAAATGTTCTTTCGTTCTGGTTTCTAAATTACATTTTGTCTTTCCAATATAAACCATATCACAATCGAAATAATTAAATTGATAAATACCAGATTTTTTTAGTATTAGGAATTTTATCTTTTTTTTTTTTAGAGAAATGCAATAAATTTGAATACTATATTTATTTTGAGGAACTAAAGTCACACCAAACTCTTCAAAAATTTTTTGAAAATGGTTCTTAACCCAAGGATGGTAAGTAATTTTTTTGAAATTATAATTCTCTTTACTTTTTTTAAGGGTAGTAATATCATAAAACAGTTTTTTTATATTTAAATTATTAAATTTTCTTTTATTTATGAAGTCTATTAAAACTATTAAATAAAGCATTATTAATAATATGTTTTATATTCTCTATTAAATTCATTTTTATTCAGGCGTATATTTATTAATCTATAAATCAAACCATTGAAAACAGAAAATTTATGTGAAAAAGCGTTAAAACTGTTATTTTTTAAGCAATTATCAATATGAGTAGATATCCTATAAATACCAAAGTTTAATTTATTATTATTTATTATTATCTGAAGCTCTAGAAAAGAAAGAAATCCATTAATTTCAGTCTCTAATGTAAGTTTTATAGCTTTATCTTGCAAATTTAGTAATTTTAAAGTATTGTTTATTAGTTTATCAAGAACAATAGCAAAAATATCATCAACATATCTGAACCAAAATTTAAAAATTAAAGGGAATGCTTTAGTGACTTGCATTTCGAAAAAAACTCATAAAAAGATCAGCAAGAAAAGATGAAAAAGGATTGCCCATTGCTGAGCCGAACGTTGTTGAAAAAATTCACCTTTTAAACGTGCAAAAAAATTTTGATTTAAACAAAATTCAGTAAAATAATTTTGAGTCGAGCTAATACTTAATGCTCCACTTATTACTAGAATTTACCTAAAACGCATTTCGTTAGGATCTTCCTAATATCATCAGCTGTTGTCGACTACTGGATGTTGGTTTGGTGAACTCATTGGAGGCGATAGGTGCGTCTCTGTCGGTATCTTGAAGAACTTGAAGTTTGGGTTTTCTTCAAAGGTAGTGTCAAAATTAAACAATTTTCTTTCATATTTCTTTATGAGTATTTTTTTACCACGTGGTTAATGCAGCTGGACACATTGGATAATTTCAGTAGGTTTAACAAAATCAACTATTAAGTACTCATGTAAATTTATTATTTATTTATTATTTTGTTAAACTTACTGAATTTTGTTTAGATCAAAATTTTTTTCACTTTTAATGGTGAATTTTTTCAATATATTTTTCAATTTTTCAATAATAATAATAATAATAATAATAATAATAATAATAATAATAATAATAATAATAATAATAATAATAATAATAATAATAATAATAATAATAATAATAATAATAATAATAATAATAATAATAATAATAATAATAATAATAATAATAATAATAATAATAATAATAATAATAATAATAATAATAATTCTAATAATAATAGTAATAATAATAATAATAGTAATAATGATAATAATAATGATAATAATAATAATGATAATAATAATAATAATAATAATAATAATAATAATAATAATAATAATAATAATAATAATAATAATAATAATAATAATAATAATAATAATAATAATAATAATAATAATAATAATAATAATAATAATAATAATAATAATAATAATAATAATAATAATAATAATAATAATAATAATAATAATAATAATAATAATAATAATAATAATAATAATAATAATAATAATAATAATAATAATAATAATAATAATAATAATAATAATAATAATAATAATAATAATAACAATAATAATAACAATAATAATAACAATAATAATAACAATAATAATAACAATAATAATAACAATAATAATAACAATAATAATAATAATAATAATAATAATAATAATAATAATAATAATAATAATAATAATAATAATAATAATAATAATAATAATAATAATAATAATAATAATAATAATAATAATAATAATAATAATAATAATAATAATAATAATAATAATAATAATAAATAATAATAATAATAATAATAATAATAATAATAATAATAATAATAATAATAATAATAATAATAATAATAATAATAATAATAATAATAATAATAATAATAATAATAATAATAATAATAATAATATAATAATAATAATAATAATAATAATAATAATAATAATAATAATAATAATAATAATAATAATAATAATAATAATAATAATAATAATAATAATAATAATAATAATAATAATAATAATAATAATAATAATTATAATAATAATAATAATAATAATAATAATAATAATAATAATAATAATAATAATAATAATAATAATAATAATAATAATAATAATAATAATAATAATAATAATAATAATAATAATAATAATAATAATAATAATAATAATAATAATAATAATAATAATAATAATAATAATAATAATAATAATAATAATAATAATAATAATAATAATAATAATAATAATAAATAATAATAATAAATTAATCTTTGGTATTTATAGGAAGTCTACTCATATTGATAATTACACAAAAACTAAAAGTTTTAACCCTTTTTTCACATAAATTTGCTGTTTTCAATAGTTTGATTTATAGATTACTAAATATACCCTGAATAAAGATGAATTTAATAAAGAATATAAACATATTATTAATACTGCTTTAATTAATGGTTTTAATAAAACTTCATAAATAAAAAAATTGAAAAATTTATATATAAAAAAAACTGTTAATGATATTTCTACCCTTAAAAAATTAAAGACAATTATAATTTCAAAAAATTTACTTAACATCCTTGGGTTAATAAACATTTTAAATTTTTTTTTAAAGAGTTTGGTATAACTTTAGTTCCTCAAAATAAATATAGTATTAAAAATTTAATTCATTTCTCTAAAAAAGATAAAATTCCTTATAACAAAAAATCTGGTATTTATCAATTTAATTGTTTCGATTGCAATAAAGTTTATATTGGAAAGACAAAACATAATTTATAAACCAGAACGAAAGAACATTTTTGTAACATTAAGTATAAACAGACTTATAAATTGGCCGTAGCATATCAGTTTTGGCCATTTAACAATGAAATAAATCTAGAGGTTAAATTATTAAAACAATTAAATGGTCCGATAGATTTAATGGTTTGGGAAAAGATATTCATTTTAAAAAACAAACATCGCGTAATGAATGTTGAAATACCGGCAGTCAATTCTGTTTTTAAATTTGTTTTAGTTTCAGGTTTTGTTAATACTAACAAGAACATATTAACATGTAGCATTGGTAACAATGACAACAGCTTTGTTGTTTCCGGCTGAGGATGTGGAAGAATTTCCATGTAATGGCTATCCCGGACAATTTATAAGAAAAGTGTCATCATTTCTTAAAAGATAAGTAAAGTTTGAAGTTACAAATTGTTATATATGTATATATTTGTTTGCGTCACTGTTAATAGCTTCATATTTTTACGTATTTATTGGTTGCTTTGGTGTCTTCATTATCACTTTTAAATTTATTATTTTGTAATGTTAAGAGATATTTTCTTTTACATTTATTTTATTGTTGAAGGGCAATTTGTGAATTAATTGTTCATAATTTCCATCCTATAATAGACTAAGAGAGTTTGTGTTGTTTTGTGCAGTGTAAGATTTGAAGGAATCTGCATGTGCTGAACTAGCGAGTGTCCTAAACAGATATCTAACATTCCTTTACTATCAAAATTTCCTCTATTACTAGGAACCTTAATTTTTCATGTTTTCGATAATACAGATTATGTAATTTTAACATTTTGCAGTTTTTAAAGCAGCTCAAATTGTCACGTTTTTTTAGTCTGAAAGAACAGTTATGCATTGTATTTCAAAAGAGTTTTGAATGAATGAGGTATTTTGTCAGTGTTTACTGCTGATGCTTCTATACAAGGGTGGTTCATGTTTCAAAAATAAATGGTGTTGCTCAGGGAAGGTCATGTTATCTACTGTCATTTGTTACACATTGTCAAAACAAATTTGATGCTGATTCATAGGTTAGTTTGGGTTTTAAAGACATTTCAGTAAGTTGTTCTAGTGTTTTTGGTGAAATAGAAAAAGTGCAATATCGTTCAGTAATTTGCTTTTAGATGGGAAAACTTTCAAGTAGAATAAAAGCAAAATGGATGCTGTTAGTGGAGGTCTTTCACCTTCTATAACAACAGTTAGATATTGGTATAACAAACTTAAACATGGTTGAACACGTTTTTGATGAAGAGCACCAAGGACGCCCTGCAAATGTTGTTACTGAAACGTTCATTGAAAAAGTCCACGATGTGATTCCCACTGACTGTTGAATGAAAGTTTGCTAAGTGGCAGAGGCCATAGGTATATCGCTGGGAATGGCAATTCATATTTTACAAGATAAGTTGGAGATGAGATAGCAGTTGGCCCAATGGGTGCCGCATTTGCTCACAATGGGCAAATCAGGTGTGGCTTTCAAAATCAAAGCTGTTTAAGCGAAATCCAACTTGACATTGTCGATGAGGCCTGGATTCATCATTATACTCCAGAAACCTTGCAATAATCAAAACAAGTTGCTTCCGCAGAATCTGCTCCAAAGAAGACAAAGACGGTCCCATTAGCTGGGAAAGTGATGTTGATAAATTTTTGGGTTGCAAAGGGTGTCCACCACATGGCGCTGGGGCGGGTTTTCTCCCGGACCTCCAGTTTCCCCCGCCATCTAATGCCACCGGTGCTCCATCTTCATCTCATGTATCATCAGTGTCACCAACTGCGGTGCCGTATGTAGTAAAAGCGGGCGTTAAATACTACACACACTACTCATTATCTTCTTGGAAAAAGGAAAAATGAATACTGGCGAATACTACAGTAAGTTATTGACCCAATTTGACAAGAAGTTGAAGAGACATGGCCCAATATGACAAAGAAGAAAGTTCTGTTTCACCACAGTGATGCTCCAGCACTTTAATCTGGAGTTACTGCCGCCAAACTGCATGAATCGCATTATTAATTGTTGCCACTCCCCCCCTCCCTATTTCTCGTATTCCTAAACATGAAGAAATGGCTTGTAGGAACAAAATTCAGATCAAATGAGGTGGTCATCATATAGACAAAGACATTTTGCAGAGCTTGGCAATTCTTATTTTTTGGAGGGGTTAAAAAAGGCAGAAGCACTGGGAAAAATGTGTATCCCTAAAAGGGGACTATGTTGAGAAATAAATAATTTGTATCTTTATTGCTAGCACCAGTACTTATTGAACCGTCCTCGTAAAGGTATAGACATTGTAAATGCAATTGTGAATCTCTTGACATTCATATTTATAAATACAACTAGCTAACCCGGCAAACTTGGTACCGCCAATAAAATTTATGTAAACTGATTTATATAAAAAAAATTAGATTATTTATTTATACTGCAATACGGGGTGAAGTTTAAATACAACATGATTACAATTAAGTTAATAAATTTAAAGCTTTCTGATAAACAATATTTTTTGTCCTTTTTCTTTATTAATTTTTTTTATTATTTTTGTGCGTAAATATGTAAAGATGATGGTTTTCTGACACGCAAACACACGACATATAATTTGTCCATGAGAGAAACAGGGAAACTCCAAGTTGATTCCACAAACTTCCAACTGCCCTTGAGAATTATTTATGGTCATCGCAAAGGCCAAGAGTAAGGGAAAATGTAGATGCTTGAAAACAAAACATAAATCTGTTGGAATGTTCGGAATACTCGGGATCAAGATATCCTCTACTTTTTACTTTCTCTTGATGATTGCTGCCTCGATGACATTATTCATTAGCTTTTTCACAAATTAGTCTTGTTCCATTGCACAGTTGTGGTTGGTTAATGTTACGCAGCATGATCACAACTGATTCTGCTTTTAATTTTAAATTGTCATGTGAGAGTCCAGGCAATTCTAATGAATTTAAAAACTCTGTGGGATAGTTTACGTCATGCTGGTTTATAACTGTCAACTGATTTGTATGAAAACAACTCCCCTTGAAAAACTAACACTCCGAGAACAGAATTCTTATATACCAACATGACTATTAGCATTATGTGCATCTCACTACGCATCACTGCTGTCAGCACGTGACAATCTCGTCACACATTTTACTGACTTCTATGACCTAAGTCAGTTTGTCTCGTCCTTGGCATAGTAAAAAAGTTTCCATGAACTTCACAAAATCCCTAAGGAATTAAATTAATTTTGTGTCAATTCAATTCACGTTCATAAATTCACACACACATATTGTAAAGAAGATATCCAAGGAATCACCTATATTTGGCAGTTGTGTGTGATCAAATATTTATAGTGTTATAGTGCATTCAGAAATTAATTTTGTGTCTAATTTTCGAAAGGTATATCATCATGCTGCATAAAAAAAATTCCAGTCTTGATAACAAACAATAAACATTATTTAATAAAATATGGTAAATGAAATAGCTTTGAACACTTTGGCAAGCAGTGGAATATCTTTCTACTTTGTAATGCTTTTATTTGTCGAAAATAAAAGAAGGTGCTTATCTTCCGTAAAAGTTTGCATGTGTACTTTTACATTCAGTTAATAACCTGGTCCATTATCACTTCAGGTATTCTCTCTCTCACCTTCTAAACCTTCCTTCTACTTATAAAATATTTCAAAATTAGGCAAATCAGTTGTGATTCTGGCTGACAATGTGGAAGAATTTTTACGAAATTGCAAACCTGTTCAATGTATAAGAAAAGATTCATCATTTCCTATAAGTGAAGTTTTAAGTTACAAATTATTATATTTGTACATATTTGTTTGCTTCACTGTTAATAGCTTCATGTTTTATATATTTACCTGTACTTTTTACTTCTTTTTTTGGCTTCCGGTGTGGTGTGCATCCTGTTGGCCTAAAATCTTGCCAATTTGTTGCTGTAAATTTGTTAGGTTTCTTCACTGGGTGACTCAAAATGTTTCAAATGGTCATTGCTTGCCCGCCTCGATAGCATGGATGATAGTGTGTCTGCCTCACTTTCAAGAGGTCCCAAGTTCAAATCTCGGTCAGGGTGAGTTACCTAGATAAGGTTTTTACCAAGGTTTTCCCTTATTCTGAAAGATGAATGTTGGGTAACCCTAAGCTCTAAGGATCCTGGCCTCATTTGAGCATAATTTCACCCATTTCATTCATCGTCTGATATGACTTGACATTGGAGGACGTAAATTACACACAAAAATAATAGTCACTGCTTTTATACTTTGGTTTGCTTCTCTGTCCCTGTCCACTTGCAATCGTATTGGTTTCTATTCCTCCATTGGAAGGTCTTTCATTTTGTGTTGAAAGGTTTGCCTGTGTTATAGTCAATTGCTCCTTTCCTTAATTATTTCTTTACTTTCTCTCATCATTCTTTTAGAGAAATTGTCACAGATAGCTAAAATCTCTGAATTTTCGAAGTCAGTGTAGTGACTGGTGTTTCTACATGTTCAACGATGGAAGATTTTTATGGTTGGGAAAGTTGCATGCATCTTATATGTCCATTCTTTCTGAAGGTGATGAATCTGCCACTTCGACCTATGCATGATTTGCTACAATCACAGGTAATTTTATAAATGAACATATAAGATACATGAAACTTTGCAATAGGATTGCAAGTGAGCAGGAATGGAGAAGCAAACCAGAGTATAAAAGCAGTGACCATATGAAACATGTGCAGTTGCCCAGTGAAGAAGCCTAACACAGTTTATGGTGAAACATAGGCAAGAGTTTAAGCCAAAACGACTGACCACACCGGAAGTCAAGAAAAGTAATGGACAAAGGCATGGAAGTGTATGTAACAACCTATACTTTTTGCAAGTGATAAGTTGCTATACTTTCTCTCTTTTCTTCTCTCACATTTTTTAATCTCATTTTATTATTTTTTTATTTGTTCATGCAAAAACATAGAATTTCAGTGATCTGCATTTTCAAAATCTGGCCATCACATTTATTTCACCTTAAAGACAATGTGTAAAGCCATACCAAAAAATTATCTAAATCATTAATATACAAAAGAATAAGCTCTATAAGAATAGTTTGTAGAAGAGTGAGTAGAGAAAGTTAAATGAATGCAACATATCAGATTTTTTCAAGATATGTTGGTACTCGTATAAGAGAGGGTAAAGTCTTGATAGCTTATATATTTGTACGTTTTTGACTGGTGGTAATGCATGAAAGCCAATAGAGCACAGCAAGAGATATGCTTCCCTCAATTTTTGTCCTACATTTCATCATACTACTGCAGGTTATCAATGTAATTTTGGCAACAATACATGCGCTACTTTTCTTATTATTTATTTATCTGCCGTAGGAGTCAACCAGACTCATGGCATTGTCAAAAATACAGTTTATGTACAATAATTTTCAAAAATATGAATATGAATTACAATATAGTTGAAATTATTACAAATTAATATAAAGTCTAATACAATTTGTACTTATTCACAGGTATTGAAGCCAATTTACATTCCCTTCTCTTGATTATTCTTTAACCTAGTTTGAAATAGGGTTATAAGCTGCTCTAAATATTGTATGATTACTATTTATTTAATTCACCATTGTTCTTTATTTTTCCTTTGTGTCCAGCAAAGTGTTGGAATTTTTTTACTGTGGTACTAAACTCAAAACAAAATCACTATCGGGTTAATTTCTATATTACGTCAGAGTTCATCTATTGCAAAAATATTATGTTATATACACAAATTTCTTGAGTCAAAACCATTAGTAATTTTTGAAGATCCAAATGTTTGTTTTGACTTTGAAGGATGAGTTAATCATGAATTTGTGCCAGAGGGACAGATTTAATTGATGGTGTATCAGGATGTTGCAATGCCTGCAAGAAATTGGGAGAAGAAAACGGCCTGAAATGTGGCAAGACAATTCATGACTGTTGCAACATGATAATGCACCTGCACATTCATACCTGTTGGTGCGTGATTATTGCAGAAAAAATTAAATCACTGTTCATCCTCCAAACTCTCCAGGCTTGGTCCCTGCTGACTTTCTTTTTTTATTTATTGTTTTATTTTATTTCCAAAGTTGAAACCCCCATTGAAAGGATAAGGATTTGCAACATTAGAGAAGACAAAAGAAAATCTGCAGATGACGCTTCAAGCAATCCAGAAAGAGATGTACAAGACTGCTTCCAGAAGTGGAAACAACATTTGGGGTGCTGTATCAGTTGTGGAGGAGAGTATTTCAGGTAATAATAAATAAAAGGTAAGAGTAGAAAACTTCTGTGGACAAAGTTCCAAAAATTTTGAACAGAACTTGTATGGTATTTATTGTAATACTAATTTAGTAATTGACCATTAAGAATGACTCCACTGTTTTCAGTTGATTCCTTCAGTACTCACTGCTTAATAAGTGGTGTGCAAGACAGTTAACTCTATTGATAACCCCTGATCCCTCTTATAGGAGCATCTTTTCATTATCTGAAGTTGAACTTTTGTTTTCCAGCTACTGGACCATAATGGAGGTGGCCTTCTGAACTTCAGAGAGGTTGCTGCTGCCTTGGGTATGACCTGCAAGGCAGATATAACCCAGAGACTGAAATTGTTGTATACTCTTCATCTTCCACCATTGCTGACTACTGCAGAAATTCAATCTCCTACTACCTCAGAGAATGGAGCAGAGATAGCAGCTGAGGCTACAGATTTTTTTGACAGTATGGAACAAAGTGTCATATCCTTAGAGTCAGTCTCATGTCAGAATGAAGAGAACTCTAGTGCATCAGCTCGTAAACCTGAACTAGCACAAAGTAAGCTATTTCCATATGGATCTGTTCTTAGAACAGCTTCAAAGAGCAAATATTCAGAGAGCACACTGAAAGTTGTCCAAAGGATGTTGCACAAAATGTTTTAATATTTTGGTGGACAATATAATGTGAAAGAAATATGGAAAACATGTATAACATGCTTAACATGTTAAACAATGTCATGTGTAAAAGTTAAATTATTCTTAAAAATGCTAACAATAAACTGGATAAATCATTCATAGAAAATAATTTTTTTCAACTGCTTAAGATATTATTCATGGTATATTTTTTCCTTTCTTAAAGATAACAGTCATGACTAGTAAAAACTATCTTTGAAACTTAGCTCTTGTTAAATGAAAATGCATGTAACTCATTTAGAAAGAATTTGAATCAATCAGTGATCACAATACACTATTTATGCTAGAGCTAGGTATATGTTTCAGAAGTTCAATGGTCTATATTTTAAACCTTTGTTTGATGTTGGTTCACTGTTGATCAAAGTAACCCCACTATTGGTAATGCCACTAAAAGTCTTATATCTGTACTTAAAATCATCTTGCTCCCTTACTCAATTAATAAACCCGTAAGAGCCGACCTTTTGAGAGAAAGTCTACATTTGAAAAGAAAAAGAGACCAAGTTTTTAATTTTGAATCTTGAGCAAAACATTTTTTTTCTTCACAATAACCATCACAAGAAGACTACAAATCATATAATATATTGATACCAATCAGCAGATAAAATTGAGAAAATGGAGACAATTGATTCCTAATGATTCCTAAATCATGTACTTAATTATTAATGTAAGCGGTATAAAATAGTAACTAATTATAGATTTCCTTTCATGGAAGTGTTGAAAACAGTGTTGTTGTAATAAATTAAATTTACAGGTGAGTCAATTAATGACACTAAACAACACTTACTTTTAAATTTCCCGGAACATGTTTTGGAGGCTACTTTCCTTAATTGTGAACCGAACTTTGACTAGTTCTCAGTGCTGTAGCTGGCTATATTTTGTCGGAGTTCTCCTCTGGTGGTGGTTCAAGGAACTTGCTGAACAAATCTTTCTGGGATATGTCAAAATCTTCTGTAGTTTAACACACAGACTGGTCAACATCCCTCTCACAGCAGAAGAATATAAAACAGAATACAAAAAAAAAAAACTGAAAAAGCACAAAAAATGACTTTCCTAAATCATAGTAGACAAAAAGTGAGCTTAGCAAAAAAGAAGAAGCTATTAAAGGAAACCACAACCCTCTCAGCTACAGAAACTAAAATGACCTTCAAAAACTTCAATTCAAAAACCCATGAGCCTTTGATAAATTCAAAAAAGTCTTCAAAGAACAAAACCATTACTCCTTAAAACACCTAATATGCTCAAACATCAAAGATGCCATTCCATATAACAAAAAATCTGATACCAAATTGAATGCTTTGACTGTAGTCAAATTTATATTGGAAAAACCAAAAGAAATTTAGAAAGAAGAGCAAAGGAACACTTTAGGAACATAAAATACAAACCATTAGAATAATCAGCAATTGCCACATATTTTTGGGAAAAAAGCCACAACATAAATCCAGAACCAAAACTATTTAAACACACAACAGGAAAACAAGAACTGTCCACATGGAAACAAATTTTATTTTTCAAAAAATAGAAACAAGGTATACAATTTTGACATCCCCCAAAAAGATTTGTTCAGCAAGTTCCTCAAACTGCCACCAGAGAAGACCTCCGACAAAATATTGCCAGCTACACCAATGATAACCGGTCTATGCCTGGTTGACAATGGGGGAAATTAGCCTCTGAAACAAGTTCTGGGAAGTTTAAAAGTAAGCGTTGTTTAGTATCATTAATCGACTCACCTATAAATTTAAGTCACTAATCAATTCAAGTGCTTCCCAAATTATTAAATTATCTCATTGTCTTTAATCTTCTGAAAAGATGATGAAGAATGTAACTAGTTCATAGTTGCAGTGCCTATTACTTTGTTGCAATTTATTTATATAGATAACGTATATTCATATATAAAATAAAAAGAAGTATTTCAGAAAGTGGAGTGCCATTGTTACTAAAATTAGGCAAGTGAGTCAACCTTGTATATACTTTTCTCCAGTTACAAGTTGACTCAACCACGGAACTGACGATAGGGGAGAAGTCCCCAGAAACTAGTCTTCATAAAAAACTTGTAAGTGGAGAAAAGTATATACAAGGTTGACTCACTTACCTAATTTTAGTAAAAACTAATATTCATTTGATGAATGCCTAAACAAATATCTTGTATCAGAAGACCAGTCATGGGAAGTGAGAAGCATGGGAAGCCTGAGGTCTCTGGTAGAGACTCGTGATAGCCGTCCAGATTTGAAGAGTGTGCCTCGAATGTCTCAGTCTCATTTCAAAATGCTGTGGAAGACCATGTATGACCTGTTCCAAGCACAACCTAAAGATCAAGAAATTTTCCATTCAATAGCTACAATTGGTAAGAAGAAACACTCTGGAGCAGCTTTTGCTTTTATTAAGATATTAAAAGTGTAACAAATGTTGGAGCATAAAACTAGTTATCATCTATTCGAGAAAATAATAAATAATTTAATGAACAATTTTCAACAGAAAAATCAGGTGTATACAATTTCTATGGTATTTTAATTCAAATTACAAAATGATTAAGACATTACACAGAAAATAAAGCTAGTTACATTGGAGTAATAAATATTATACAAGTAAAAATATTTAGTAATTAACTTCCACTTATCTTCGCAATCTTAAGAAGATAAAGAAGATAGAAGTATTAACATCAACTTCTTAAGATAAGTGGAAGTTAATTACTAAATATTTTTATTTGTATAATGATTAAGGCATGCCTTATTAAACTGTATGATAGAATATATTAAGTTTTTCAAATGGGTGGACCATTGAAAATGAGATGCATTTGCATGGTTAGTGTTGCCATCACGTTACCCTCACTCTTTTCATATTTTCCTCTCTCGCACACTAACCTTTAGAGCATGCAAGTCTCCTTGGTGCTAGCCATAAGGGAACGCAAACTAATCTTCCAAACTTTTATAATAATGAGGTTGTTGAAATCTAAATTGGAACATAAATATTCACATATTATGTGTATGTTTTAAATGCTAAATTATAATTATAGCTCATGAATTACCTATTTTTCCAATTCAGTAGAACTGTCAATGGCCCATCCATATAGCTGTGAGTGTCACATCAAGAGAAAAATTCCAGTGTTAACGGGCTTAGATATTATAAGCATTCTCATGGAGAAAAGATATTTGTACACTAAAATAAAAACGTATTCCCTTTCATATTATTAGTTGTGCCTAATGTTGTTTTAGTAGCCAATTATCAAGTGGAAAGGAGAGGTGTAGCTGTGCGTTTTCATGTCTCCTCTCTCTTGCTCACCATGGAATTTCAGTGCAAATTTGAATTAGGTCAAACTTTTTAAAACAATGTAATGTAAATAAAAAATCTTATACGTTATTGTCATAGCTGCTGCCATTGCCATTGTTGTGTTTCATATAATAAATACTTTTTTATATAGTAAAAACATGCTAAATTCCACAATTAAGTTCTAAAAAAAAGGGGTTATCTTGCATTTTAGTAATGTTGTATTTGGATAAATATGTTTACTAATTAAAATTATATTTCTTCTATTTCTTGTTTAAGAATCTGCAGAGAAAATTAGGAAAATTGTTTTTGAATTGAATGGCATAAAGTTAAAACATTAACTTGTTTGAGTTCTCAGATTATGAAAATTCATTGCAAATGTAATTTTCACAGTCTATAATGTGACACAAGGATAAAAACAATAGCAGTCTCACTGTATGTACTTATTAATGCCCAAAAAAAGGAAAATAACAAGTTTCATCCATAATTTGGCAGATAAATTCATAACAATAATTATATAATTATATCTGCTCTGCTAACAATAGCCAAACCTCAAGCACAGGCAACCCATTCCAGATTAACCATTAGTATGAATGAATTTTTTTTAAACTATGCAAGTAAAGCATGTGAGGGTCGTTGATTAGTCTGGTAAATTAACATGTGGGGATGGAAATTTTTTGTTGCAACTTTGTGGGTGATGAGCCTGATTATTCAAAAGATTGTATAGAAAATTTGAATGTTCTACAGTATACAGTTCATTGTTGACAACCATCTGAACTGGTCAGTGTGATAGCTGCGCTTGAAAAGGGAAAAAACAGAGTTTTGTGCTGTTATTAAACGTTTTCATGTAAGAGCTAGACAGCCGCACAAGTCAAAACTGAATTGGATGAAGCTCAAGCAAACTCTGTACCATCATTAAAGACCATTTACTTTTGGATCAATGAATTTAAACATGATCATAGAAGCACTGTAAATGAATTGCACTCTGGTCGCCCAACTGAGATCACCACACAGGACACCATTGAAAAAATCCACGATCTGGTTATGCAATCGTAAGATTGCTGAGGCTGTAGAGGTCTCAACTGAGCAAGTGCAAAATATCCTGCATAAAAAAAATGGTAATGAAAAAGCTGTGTGTAAGATGGGTGCTGCAATTGCTCACAGTCAACCAAAAGCACATCCAAACGAACACTTCTGCCGAGTGTCTGGCGATGTTTAATCACAGACGTTTTGCGCCAATTTGCGACTGTGGATAAACCTTGGATCCATCATTACACACCAGAGTCAAAATAGCCATCAAAACAATGGAGAAAGGCTGGTGAAAGTGCACCAAAGAAGGCAGGACTATTTTGTTGGCTGGTAAGGTGACGGCCACTATTTTTTGGGATTCTTAAAGAGTAATCCTCATAGACTACTTGGAAAAAGACTGAACAATAACTGGAGCCTATTATGCTTCATTGTTGCATTGTTTACAGCATGGGTTGACTGAAAAGAGACCAAAATTGAAATGCAAAAGAGTTCTCTTTCACTAGGATAATGTGCCTTCGCACATATCAGCAATTGCAATGGCGAAAGTGCATGAGTTGGGCTTTGAATTAGTTCCTCATCCACCTTATTCACCAGCCATAGTCCCAAGGGAACTCTTCCTGTTCCCAAACTTGAAAATTTGGCTTGGTAGTAAGAAATTTTCATCAGATGAAGAAGTGGTAATTACCATCAACGAGTATTTTGCAGACCTTGACAGAACTTATTTTTTTCCGATGGAATGAAAAGGCTGGGACATCACTGGACCAAGTGTATAGCCATCAGTGGAGACTATGTCAAGAAATAAGGTAGATGTTCAGGGGGAAAAAAATTATTTTTGGTTTTTTGCCAGACTTTTCAAACAACCCTCATTAGTTACCCTTATTTTTCAAAAGAATACTAAAAAATTTTGTTTGAAAAGCTATTTGTAAATAAAATGTCAATAAAATAAAAATCTTTATATATTGAATGTAAATGCAGGAAAAGCTCTAGACAATGACATAAAAGGACCTAAATTTACATTTGTAACCATTAAAAGGATTTATATGCCCATTAGCTATGTCTATGCTATAACAATTAAAGGATGACATGACATAAAAATCTGGACCCTGGTATAATTTGGGCACACCTCCTTATTCCCTGGTTTGCCAGAAAATAAGAACAATAAAAATTGAATAAGAGAATTTATTCTAGGTAGACCGGAGCATGCAGAAATGTACTACTAGGGTGCTCTTTTCCATGTTTTCTAAGATCAGCAACATATTTTAAAACAAGTTAAGTAGACATGTAACCAATTTGAGTTTGATTTATGAGTCACTATGTTTACACTCAAACTTCACTTACTTGTTGTTGTATAACTGAAACGTTTTCAAGATCATTCGATCTCATCCTCAGCTGTTTGGTGACTAAATGAACATTCCTCTTCTTCCACTACTACGGAGCTCCAATAACTCTGCCATCTACTACTGCTCCTTAGTAGTGGAAGAAGAAGAATGTTCATTTAGTCACCAAACAGCTGAGGATGAAATCGAATGATCTTGAAAACGTTTCAGTTATACAACAAGTAAGTGAAGTTTGAGTGTAAACATAGTGGCTCATAAATCAAACTCAAATATGAAGAATACTTCACTGTTAATAATGCTTCTGCTTTTAATATTTATGTAACCAATTATTTAATGTAATTTATCTATATTTCTGCCATACCTGTGGAGAGATTTACTGTTTCATTTTCTGTCTTGAAATTGATGGCTTTCGATTTGATATCAATAGGTACATTGCTACTTCAACTGATGGATGTTGGGGAGAGGTTCTATTTGGAGAGAGAGGAATCAGCTGACAGTCTTCTAGCTGCTGCAGCTGCCCAATGGCCCTCACCACATTCTGAGGCTCCAGTAGTTGACAAGGTACTTGATACTATCTCACAAAGCAGCATTAATAAGCATTCATTACTTAGGTGACCTCTCTTTTGGCTTGTATTTTATAATCACATTATGGGTGCTAATCAACAAAAACTGAGGCTAAATATTTCCCCATTTCTTGAAGTTCTTATCTCTAATTTTATTTGTCAAACTCCCTATTTATTCTTGACCATACTTTCTTTTCTCCATATCTCAGTTCTTCATCTCTACCATATAAGGGACATTCATCCTCTAGTTTACCCATTTTGTTGTCCTTTCAGTCTCCATATTCCTGCTTTTAACCATGCCATCCCCTTTCTTTCTCGCTGACTAGTCCTACCAATGTCTTTCTCTTGCTCAGCAAGTCCACATAATAAGCTCAGAAAGTAGTGTAGCAGTCCCTATAATAAATTATAGTATCTCATAAACTATTTGTAGTTGTTTTATTGATACTCGTCACTTACTTTTTTATATTAATGAGAGACTAGTTTCAAAGGCAATCGCCTCCATTTTCAATCTCTTTCCAACTGGCATCTGTTGTTGTCTGCTGTCTTTCTGGTGGTGGA
The DNA here is from genome assembly GCA_030765055.1 of Mantis religiosa. Lineage (NCBI taxonomy): Eukaryota > Metazoa > Arthropoda > Insecta > Mantodea > Mantidae > Mantis > Mantis religiosa. The sequence continues at coordinate 648,198 of JAUKNK010000032.1, read as the reverse complement.
ACTATGAACTTTTTTGTCAAATTATCTACTGGTGGAATTTCAAAGTTCATTACGCGATCCTTATTTTTCCATATGAATATGTTCTCCCATGTTGTCAATTTATTTTGGTTTATCACTCCTTTTAATAATTTTGGATTTGGATCAACGTCATGAATTTCATTCCAAAAATGAAATGCTACTGCTGACTTTTCTTGTTTCAATCTGATGTTTCTAAAGTGCTCTTTAACTCTGGCTTTTAGATTTCTTTTAGTTTAACCAATGTAGCATTTCTCACAATTCTTACAACTTATTTGATATATTCCGGATCTGTTACCTGATGGGATTTCATCTTTTGTTTTTGAATTTAGCAATTTTAAAATTGAGTGTATTAGTAGGTGCCAGGATGATATTTTGTTCCTTGATCTTTTTAAATGACTAGTCAACATACCCATGGAAAAAGAAGAATATCTCAAAGAACAAAAAGCAATACTACACATAGCAGAAGAAAATGGAAACAACAAAAGTTTGGTGTTGAAGAAAATTAGAAAAGCTAAACTAAAGAAAACCATTAAGGAAGCAACCACATTTACAAAAGAAAGTGTGTAAGGCTGTATATTATTGCATGTTTATGTGTAATTGGGTTGTGGCTATTATTTTTTATGTAATTTTCTGAATGTGTTGGTTTCCTGTAAATTCCAGATTTTAATTTTGTGTTGTTCCTGATGATATTTAGATCCAAAAAGAGAGTTGTCCATTGATTTCCTTTTCCATTGTGAATTTTATAGTCCTTTCTTGCAGATGGGGTAATTTTAATGCATCATCTAAATGTTTATTTGGTACAAGTGCAAAGATGTCGTCAACATATCTATACCAAACTTTGAAGATCAATGGGAAGGACTTCTTAATTTTTAATTTTTAGATGAGTCGTATTTATTACACATCTGCTTCACTTTCGTACCTATTTTGAGGACATGTTTCGCAAATCATCGTTTGCATCTCTGCTCTTATGCTTTGTTTAATTATAGTATGTGTAGCAGTTACCGCCACATATAATAAGGCAAGCTCACCATAGTGCAATGCTACAAATTAGACATATGCCACAAGCTGTGTCAAGTGCAGCTAGCTATAAGAAACACCATCAGAGCACCAATGTAGAAATAATTGTAAGAAGTGCCACAGTAGCACTGATGTTAACTAAGGAAATAAATGGTAGATAGAGCCACGGGTATTAGAGAGACAGAGTCAGCACCTAAAGCCTTTGGATTGAGAGATAAAAGAGGCCCAGTGGAACAAGCAGACAGTGCAGTAGGAGAATCTCTCTGACCATGGCTCCACTACTTTAGAAGATAGAACATTCTTCTTTATTAATGTAAAAACCACACTATCTTCTCCTCTATCAGAGAAGAAGTGATGAGTGTCAATCCCGTTGTACGTTAGGAGCTTTGTAGGCCTACCTGCTAGTATGTCTCATGTACATCAGTGGAGCCTCTCATCACTGCTCCTTCTCTGAGTGCCACTGCTTGCACTGTTGACAAACCTGGTCTGTGCCTCAAGCTACGTCACTTAGGAAGAGCTCGGTGCACAACAAGAGGTGCCTCCATATGGGAAGCGACCATCCTACCTCTGCTACAGAGCCTCAGATCATGGAGCATGCGCAACCCACAACAGTACGTTTTTGTAATGGATATAATTCCAAATTCCTCTTTTTTTAACTGGTTTTTCACATGGTGCTAAGCCTTTTGTCTGTGAATGTAAATAAACTGTTAGCGAGTGACTAAGAAAATTTGATTGTAGTATTTATTGTAAATGTTGCATTATTGGGTAGTGTTACTTGTGTTATGCAGATTGATTCATACAATGAATGAAGTTCTGTTATTGTTACAGTCTCCAGATCGTAATGGTAATCCAGGCTATGGACCAGATCCTCATTGGTCCATTAAGGTAGAACAGTTCTTAGCAACAACATTGGCTGGACAGCCCATGGTAGAATTCTTCAGTCAACCAACCTCATTATCTGATGGAATAGCAAGACTCAGAGGACGACGTTTCAACAGGCTACATAGTCTCTCAGATACAGCATTTGTCAAGGTGTAATATGGTGATGGTATTCATTTTGTAAATCATGAACAAATATTTCTTATGCCACATCTTCTATAGAATTATTGTATTTACTTTTCTGTTGAATCATCTATATCTTTTAAGGATCCTAGAGTAAACAGCACTGAATCAAAGTGATGTCATCTATCATTTCCATCTGTTTAATTTTGTTTAATACCGAATTTCAGTTATAATTAACTTGTATTCGTGTTAGGCAGGTTGCTTTTTCGTCTATCATTTAGCGTAATATTGGTTAGCAAAGATTTGGTTTTAAGAATAGCAGTCTTGCTGTTTTAAGAAGAAAGTTACAAATATTTTATACTATTGGATTTTTTTTCCTATGTGTAACTAACTAGTTAGCAGTTTTACTTTTAGAAAATGCTATTTATTTACATAAAAATTGTCAAATCTAACGGTTGAAGGCGTTATCTGAAGTCCCATATGCCTCACGATTGACGTAGAAGGGCGGAACAGATTCTCTCTGGAATTTTGCACTATTGCTGCATCCATATCCGGAGAGGTAACCCTAGGTTTTCCGGATTTAAGTTGGGTTTTTAATCCTTCTTCTCCCTCTTCCTGGAACCGCCAGATCCAGTAAAGAACGCAGTAAGTCCTCTTCCCAGAGAATTAGCTATTTGTGTGTTAGCAAGACCTGCTTCCCACATGCCAACAATACGGCCTCGAGTGACTTCCGAGGTTAAAGGCATTCTTCTCTAATCTTATTCACTCTAATGCTCGATACAATGATACTGTTTGTCGTTTTTAAATCAAATGCAAACCTTCCGCTCATATATATAATGTAAATGTGATCTTCGACCCCATGGAAGTAATTAGCAATCGCAGAGTGCATCGACCACATATCCATTTAACTACAATGACAGTTCTATTGCCTAGGTAGACAAATTCATTGGAAGACGGAACTTTTAAAATATTCTTGAAGTAAATCTACATTATTTCCCTAAAAAACGTGAATGAAGAAAGTGCTAACAATAATTTATTAAATTGACCGGTTTCAGCAACAGCATCTCTATGACAGTTGATTTTTTGCGATCTTTGTATTAATTTGTTACCTGAAATGTAATGTTCACAACCTCTAGAGCAGATAATTGCTGCACACTGCTTCGAACTATATATGCTTCAAATACGTAAAGTATTTCTTGTTTAAATGCTTAATTCTGTTGTAGCTGTACATTGGATGCACATTAGAATAGTGGTTATTTGACCTTTCAGGTTTTCTTTGTCATCATCATAATCATCATCGCCCGCCTCGGTAGCGTGGTGGTAGCGTGTAACGTTCAAGTGGTCCCGAGTTCGAATCTCGGTCAGGGTGAGTTACCTGGATAATGTTTTTTCCGGAGTTGTCCCCATATCCTAAAAGACGAATGTCGGGTAACTAAGCTATATGAACCTTGGGCTCATTTGAGCATCATTTCACCCATTCCATTCATAGTCTGATATGACAACGTTGGAGTACGCAAATTAAAAGAACACCATAACCATAATCAATATCCTTATAAACGCTGACCAGATTGACTTAGATACTGGCATTCTGATCCCAAGGTTTCGAGCTCAAGCCTGGTCTAGTTCGATGGTTTCTACGTGTAGCTAAAACAAATGCAGCATATCAGCTTTACTAATATTTAAATAACTCCTTTGTGAAACCTCCGACATTCCGGTGACGCTAACGTGATTTTGTATTTGAACTGTCATTATGAAACATTTTTATTTATTTCGTTGGTCGTTAAAAGTCTAATAGCTTTTAATTTGGTAACTATAGTAACTTTCGTAGTATATTTATATAAGCTGTTCTTGAGAACTGACAAAAAATATGATATATGATTATATGATATTATATAATATTATCATGATATTCATCTCTGCCGCCGTTGTCTCCTTACCTTTACGTCCCATATTACCTGTGAGTTTACAATCGGCTGAATAACTTTGAGCACACTGTCTCGAGGCATAGCATAAACACAACTGCTATGTGGTAGGGGTGTGTAGGGTATGTCCAACCACCTCTCTCTCTCTGTTCGATTAGGTACGTTCGAATACTTACGTCCTCCAATAAGAGGGACAGTAGAATAAATACGGTACAGATTTTGTATTAAATACATGCAAAGTGATATTTTAAATATTGTTTCCTAAACACGAAAGGTTAATGTTTACATGTTTAACAATTCAACGCTGCAATATAAATATTACAGTATTTATAGTACGTGCAATGTTACATGTTATATTATTCGAATACTTCTGTCGGCCTCTGTATGTAGTTATGGACATAGTGATAGTTCCCTTGTAAGCTGACACTAAAAAGTGCATTAGTACTACTAAAATCTATTTTAGTAAATGGTCTCTAAAAAGCTGTTAGTCGGACTGCGAACACGCCGAAACATATTGTACATTGACCAGCCACGTATCCCAACTTTAATAAGGTTTTAACAAATTACTTTATGATAAAACAGGAACTATAAACCAGCACTGTTTTATGTTAATCATAAGCTTTACCGGCATTTTTATAAAAAATTAAAATCGTTGTACATTGTATTATAAATTATATATAAATGATATTAATGTTGTGATTGAAATATTCTCGGAATTTTCACCCATATTTTCCGCCACAAGCTTGTTGTTTAGAAACGAGCACTCTTAATAAGCACTGCCATGTGTATGCAGATCTGGTGTTGCCCACAGCGTAGTATTCAGGCAGCTGTAAGAATATGTTAACAAATGACGGACTATTTACGCCGTAAATGTTGCACGTTTTAATTTAGTTTATTTTATATAACTTTACAACATTTTCTAAAGGCTATTTATGAAGCATGCAAAAAATATTAGCAGACTCATACCGTATTTCCAGCGCGATTTAATTCCTGTATTTGATAGGCAAACAGCCATTAAAGGCATGGAAAAAGCTCAGTAATTTTGGCGGGGTGAAATAACTCATATTTCATTTGTTTACAGCAAGATTAACAGACCCAGAGCAGTTGCCAGTTATTAGATATATAGCAGAACAGATGTCCTAAACATTACCATTACTACGTAAAGCAATAAAGCGCAGAAGCACCAAGGGTAAATTGGCGGGCAGCCAGTTCCATTTTCTACCTTTTCTTAGAATTCATTCCCCGTTTCTCTTAGCCACGTATATGTACAATACGGCAGCCCCAAGTGAAGGAAGTGACCATTTGACCTCTTTGTTGGTACAGTCGCGCAGCCGATAACATCTGCCTCTTAAGCCGAAAAGGAAATACACAAGAAAAACTGTCGGATCAATTGATTTTACTCCACCGTATATCATGCCTCTACTCAAACCTTTATAAATGGCCCTGCTTTGTTTCTCTATTCGCTTCTATATTTACACATAGGGCCTTGGCGCTTCCCTCGGTTTGGCTCTCGTATCTAAGTAGCAGACACGTCACTTTGGTCTTACGTGACACTGATATACCACATCAGTGGTTGCATGCGATCGACTTAGTTCCTTATCATCATAATCATCATCAACATCATCATCATTATAATAAATATTATTACTACTATTACTATTGTTCTTATTATTGTTGTTATTGCTGTTGGGTATACTGCTAGGCAGGATAATCCATCGTCACCTGCCACCAGTGGTCGGTGAAGGGTAACGTCAGTGTTCATCAGCAGGAAAACTTGGCCTTTACTTTTACTAGGCTATACTAAACGATCATAGAATTTTGTTCCCCTTGCCTCTCCAACCCCTCGTCCATCGGAAAACTTTGCAGGCGTGGGTTTCGTAGATTCGGAAATCTAGTGCGCAGAAATTTAGAACAACTTTTGATGCAATAAAAGGACGTGAAATTGATAATTAGTTCCCTTCCAGGCTGACTCGGTAATTTGTGCACGAAAACAAATGAAAGAAATCACTGTGGTACACTTCAATCGTTGAAGGTCACAATAACCAACAAACAACTGCCGCTCCTAAATCCATGCGGGTATTATATCTACCCAGCCATTGTTTCTAGAAAGCCGCAGAACTTTCGCGGCCGCAACAATGTGCAGAACGTTCTGGAGGGTTTCTCTGTCCCTTTCTCTGCTGTCACGCGCCCGGTTCCGGCTTGTGACAGCAGCACAACAGTGCCACACGTTGACAATATACACAAGGGTATGACGGAAACCGAACCCACATACGCTTACTGAAAATCAAATGTTTAAATCACTTTCAAAGACGAGAGGGTACTAAAAAATTCAAACCAATAAAACGCCTTTTGCTAGAAATTTATTGAAGTAAAGTGGGTGTTTTAAAGACACATATTAAATGTGCAAGTTTATGTTTTTCCCTTATGGTTTATTGGTTAAACAGAATTACTGAAAATTCCTTCGAGATGAAAGGAGACTCCTGCTAGGAAACTAGCGAAATATATTTCTATTTGTTATATAAAAATTAATTTTATGATATTTTACTCTATATCAGAAGAGACAATTTGGAAAAATAAAAAAACTAAGAACAGTTTTCCATTTAAAGTGAATTTGCGGTGAGGAGATTTTTTTAGCTTCCATGTTGAATTCTTGGAAGAGCTTAAAATTATGAGATTTGTTATTCCCCAAAACTGTAGCGTGTCTGTCTCACGTTGAAGAGATCCCTAGTTTAAATCTCGGTCAGGCCAAGTTATCTAGATAAAGTTTCATCAGGGTTTATTCCCTGTACTGGAAAATGAATGTTGCGAACTCTAAGCTCTATGGACCCTGAGATCATTTGAGTATCATTTCACCCATTCCTTTCATCGTCCAATTTTACTTAACGTTGGAGGACGTAAATTAAAATATGGTTTGAAAAATTATCCATCCTACTTCCCGTTTCTGAATTAGGCTGGTCTACCTATCTCTCTCTAAAAAAAGAAACAGACGGGACCTTTTCATAAGAACGTTCCTTTTGTGTTTAGGGAGGCCCAAAACGTGTACTTTTGGAGTAATGTTAATATAAAATTGTTGGTTAGAATGCAATATTCTGCCTTTACTTACCATTAGTAAGCAATAGTGGAAGTGAAAATGCAGCAGGAAGATTCAATTATATATAACGTGTAATAAAATGTTAAGACGACAATAGCAATGTAGTTTAAGGACAGGCAAAGAATGTGTTAGAAATACGGGACGTGACATCGCCTATATGGCTTCACCATAGCAGACGAAATAGAAGTATTTAAAGATCGACAGTTATTTTCAATTTCGATAGAGAAGTAAAGCTTAGGGAAAACAGAGACAGAAACAGTAGCTATTTCATTTTTCTCTCAGTTAATTAAATATACAGTGGAAAGGAAGGAACATCCTTTCAAGCAATGACGCAATAGTGAATGGCTTCATGGAGACTGCAGCGAATGATACAAAAATGTTTTAGATCTTAGTAATATCTCGTTCAGAGCGTAGTGAACAGACAACATAGAAGAACAGAAAGTTACAGTAATGTCACTAACAAACTCTTTGATCTCACAGCTACGCATTCAATTAAATAACATTCACATTTCGTTCAGAGAACTTTTAATACACGAATAAATCTAGTAAGTAGGTTACCCGAACGTTGTCAGATGTCACAGTATTTATTTTATTTTTATGAGAACACAAAATACTTTCTCTCCTCCCATACAAACTCTTACAAACGCTTTTTTTTGTCCACTTTATGTTTAGCGAGATAAAAATTTCCAAAATTAAGTTATCACATATTTCTCTGCAGGTACAATTGGAATAATTAGGCTTTCAATGATACTGAACATGTTTAACAACTGGTCACTATATGAAAGGTTTGATATTCCTTTCCCTTTACGTGGCCAAGAGATAAAAAGAAATATCCAATATCCTATTATAAATATTTCAAAATACAAATAACTACGAATTTTTCGAAAATGCTTAACGCCACAAATATATACTTCACATAAAGCGTTCCTTAACAGGATCTTTTCTTTTCTTTCTTTCTTTTTATCTTAATGTCAGATTTTTACGGGTACAAGTGAAACTAAAAACTGTAAAAAATTTCAGAAAATATTAACTCGAAGCTGAGCTGATGCGCATGTAAATGTAATGCACAAAATATGTTTAGAATTTTAGGTTACAAAAACAGGTTTTTCCGAAATTGTCCTGTGATTCATATACGAGGAGGGGCCCAAAAGAAACAGGATTGTTGTCATAACTTTATTAATGAACCTTTTTACAAAATTACTTCAGTCACCTGCAAAATACTCTCCATTACATGCGATGCACTTGTCAAGTATCTTTTCCCACTGTTGGAAGCATGTTTGGAACTCTTCAAGTTTGATATCGTCCAGTGCCCTTTGCAAAGCTGCTTTTACCGCCTCCACATCGTCATAACGCTCCCCTTTTAGCGTTTTTCTTTTTTTTTTTCATTCGTGGAAATAGCAAACAGTCGCACGGGGCTAGTTCCGGTGAATACGGAGCGTGGGGAACGACAGAACTCTTCTGAGATGCCAAACAGTGGGTCACTCTAAAGGTCGTGTGTGCTGAAGCGTTGTCGTGTTGCAGAAACCAGTCACCTGATCGCCAAAGTTCCGGGCGTTTCCTGCTCACATCCTCTCGCAGACGCCTTAAAACATCCAAGTAAAACTGCTGGTTAACATTCTGGCCACGGGGTACGAATTCCCGATGCACAATTCCACGAACATCAAGAAAGACAATGATAATCGTCTTCACATTTGACCTCACTTGCCTTGCTGTTTTTGGTCTGGAAGAGTTGGGGAGTTCTCCACTGGCTTGAGGCTTGCATGGTTTCTGGGTCATAGCCGTAACACCAACTCTCATCCCCTGTAATGACTTTGTTCAAGAAGTTTGGATCACGTGCAATCTCTGTTTTCAAGTCCTGACACACATTCAAGCGGATGGTTTTGTGCGGAACAAATTTAGTAGCAACACGTCTCATGTGCACATCCTCCCTCAAAATCCGCTGGCACGAGCTCCAACTGATTTCTGTCGCTGCTGAAATTTGGTCAATCGTTTGGCGACGATCCTCATTGATCTTTTGGCGCACCTTTTCAAGTTCTCATTTCACGATTTTGAAGGTCGTCCAGAACGAGCTTGGTCTTCAACACACATCTCACCACATTTAAAGTGCCCAAACCACTCGAAAAACCTATGTGCGGCTCATAGCGTCCTCCTGCAATGCTTCCTGAAGCATTCGGTGTGTCTCCGTTGCAGTTTATTTAAGCAGGAAACAAAATCACACACACACACACACACACACACACACACACACACACACACACACACACACACACACACACACACACACACACACACACACTTTGTTCTTTTAAAGTTGCTATAACGACTTCGCAGAGGTAACCCGCCAACAGTCAGAGAAACACAATACCACATTTGCACGTTGAGCTCTACACTGGCGCTGTCTGCACAGCTGTTTCATGAAGGTCTCTACTAACACCATCTAGCGTGAGAACCCTGCACTACGTCTACGAGTGGCAGCGTCCTCGGAGTCCGGTTTCTTTTGGGTCCCCCCTTGTATGTGTTTGCTTTTGCTGTAATTAAAATGACAATCATAGAATTTGCACCAATTCAATTTTCACTAAGATACAGGAGCAGCAGAGAAACAAAAATAGTGTACTTTTAGGTTCGACAATTAATCAATACATATTTGGTTTCGTGCAAATGATAGAGCTAAGAGCTCTCATGACACTTCTATACGAATCCGTTCGTGCAGTAGCAGCGGACCGGTCTATCCTTTCTCCTCAAAATAATGCTAACGTTGTGAGAGTATGAATTTTAACTTTCCCTTCGTTGTAAAATATTGTCACGGTGACGGTGAATGCCTACCGCGGAGAGATAAACAGTGAGTCAATCCATTCCACCAACTTTGTTGTTTGCCGACGAGAGAAGCGAAAAATACGTAGCATTCACGGAGAGCCACTAGCCGATGTCACCATGTCGGAAGCGCAAGCCGCATTTTTACCGAGTGGGATATGCTCCAGACCATTAGATTACCGGAGCTCTAGAAGCTTCGACTTCCGGAGTCACCCCCACCGCGATCGGCAGACGATAGAAAGGTGGTGCGATGGCTAGCAGTTCAGACCATCATTCTCAAACTGCAGTTCGTGTAGAACATAGGGTTAAGGATGATCTATAATGCTGGGCGCAGATTCCCCCTCACATCCTACTTGACCACTCCGGACCCCCTTACATTTTGTGTGCTACGAGAGAGATCTCGTACTATCGACGATAAACTTACAACCAACCCAAATCAACTTGTGAGTACTCTAGGACACTACAACCGCAAAGCACCTCGCCGGAGGGAAGGCTATAAAATGGGCAATCTAACGACCTACGCTCCCAGCTACCCTCACCCTCAGATTCAGTATTGAATCTAATATCATATAATCCCAGACATTCCTATCCCCTCTGGTCGATTTCTGCCTGCATTAGGCTAAATGCAGAAATACAGTTGCCTTGGACTATGGACCCTGTAGATACGTTACGAAGCTGCAATGTTTACTTCATAAATGGAGTGATGCAGTTGTCTAGTACTAAGGTCTCCGTGGGGTCGTGACGAGTCTGCTACTCGTCCGTCCCATTCAGATGCTGAGGTATAGTTGCCTTGAAGTAGGGACTCCGTGGACGAATAACGAAGCTGCCCACCACGTACAGAAAAATAAAATGCACTTAACTATTAATGTGTTTCAAATGGGAAGAGATATGGCCTGTAGCGAATCAGATGCGTTAGCGCACTTAGTGTTGCCACCTCGTCACCCCACTCTTTTTATATTTATCTCTCACACACGTAAGGAAACGCAAACTGAATGTTCCAAACTTTTATAATAATGCAGTTGTTGAAATCACAATTGGAACATGGATATTTGGATATTACGCCCATATTTTAAATGCTATAATTATGAACTACCTATTCAATCCAACGGAACTACCAGTGGCTCATCCATATTGCTGTGAATGTCGCTTACGTCAACAGTTAATTCGTCATTGTCATTATCTTCATCGTCCGAGTATTGCAAATTTATGATGATGGGCTCCAAAATCTCGTCAGGTGCTTTTTCTTTCCAAAAGTCGTCTTCTTGTAGCTTTTCTGCACGTCTCACACAGTTTTCCTAGTCTTGTATTTCCTTGTCAATTTCTTCATGAATAAGTCGTTCTACGTCAGTCAATTTAGAAGTACTATTATGTTTGCAACATAATCTGACCCCATATTAACTCAATTGGACTGTACCGGCTGGCATAGGTGAGCGGAAAGACGGATTACCTCATATCACATTTCAATTGCAAGCTGATGCAACTCGTACATTTTGCCCTGGTTTTTAGACGGAAGAACTGAATAATAATACTTTGAACTTTCTAGAGTAAACATTACAAACCATTAATAAACAAATATATAATGTGACACGTGACGTTCTAACATGCATAACTGTTACAGGCCAGCAGGAATTGTACTCTCTACTCTCTCTCTCTCTCTCTCTCTCTCTCTCTCTCTCTCTCTCTCTCTCTCTCTCTCTCTCTCTCTCTCGTTTGGCTTATTCAAAGCAATTCTTTTATCACGTCATGTCAAACGTTTACATTTCACTTCTGAGTAGATAAAAATATAGGTGCATGCACACGTCCCAACCAATATTGATGTTTATCACAGTAGTTACGTCGCGATGCACTGTTACACTATATGCACACGTTATTTTGAGCGCTATTTCTACTGCGTGGTGCGGGCAGAGCGGGAAGAAATGAGAGCTAAGGCACAATTGTTGCTGCAGTGCAGTCAACCTAGAAAAACACAATAAAACAAAATAGCGTGTAAGTTAAGCGAAGATACGCGCCTCAAGTGTGAGGTATGTGGACAAACAGTAAATTGAACTCGATCCGATAAGCTGTAGATTTGTATACTTACTATTTATATAACGTTACGCTACGTTAATGTCAGAGGTTCTACTCCCATTATTCCTGGAGCCGTAGAACCAAGGGCTCGGGCCTCCATCGACCAGGGAATTACCGAGCTGTCCCAAAAGGGCACCCGGCGCCTCCATAGGACAAGACCTAGAGACTAACAAGCCCCCCCTCCATCTGGTCCTGTGGACTCAAGACGGGATGGAAGTGGATACGCCACCTATGCGTGGCAACTCCAAAATGGGAAGGCTACCGATATGACCTCGTTGGGGCCCCCTAGTGCTGGCTAGTACGCGGGAATATTAATGGAATCCCTCAACCCCGTCCGGAGACGTACCCGACCTCCCACGGGTATCGGGAACCACTGCCCCCTCGAGTCCAACCCAATCCGAACAACTCCCAATCAGGGAGGGGCTCGAATGTTCGGCCCGAGGTTCCTCTAGTAACGTCAGAGGTACCACGAGTGCTAGGGGTCGGCAGCACCCCCACCTCGGCAGCTGAAGGGGACGGATCCCCTCCCCTACGGGGACTACTTATATAACAGAAACAAATATAAAATAAATTTTATGACAGTTATAAGTACTCATTCGCTTTGTGATACTTCGAGTCTGGTGCATCACTTTCATCGCTGGTGTCCTCTGATGTGTTGATGATCATTTCATCAATTGCATTTTCTATTACATCATTTTTTCTCCAATATTTCACTTCCAGGTCTTGGACCTTCTTGCAATGCGTCGCAGTTACGGAAGAGAAAGCTTCTATAGCAGGTTTACGCAGATTTGTGGCCGTCATATCCCCAGTAATGTTGCAACTTCTGAAAACATTCCTTAGTTTTGTCCACGCCAGTTCATTTGCTTTCAGATCACAGTTATACGGAGGTAGACGAATAATAATGTGTCCCCTTTCGAAAGTCATAACATCCACAACATACGTTTGTTGTAAACAGGTTAGCTAATTAACCTCTAAATTGCTCAAAACGGAGGTTAACGTATTAACCACTAGATGTCAGAGTGTACAGGGAATTCAAGTTTCAAAGTTGTCATTTGTGTTTACGGAGTTAGATGAAACTTACCGAATGAGCACTTGTAACCCAAGCGCTTCCTATGAAGACGTATTTTATCCACGAGTAGAAGGTTCGACACCCGAGACAAATTGAGTACAGTGTTAGCTCTGATTCGCTAGTACCATACAATGTTTTATTAAACACTTAACCCTAATCACTGATTTTTTTTTTTTTTTTTTTTTTTTTTTTTTTTTTTGTAATTTACGTCCTCCAACATTTAGTCATATCGGACGATGAATGAAATGGGTGAAATGATGCTCAATGCGTCCGGGGTCCAAGGAGCTTAGGGTTAACCGTCATTCGTCTTTTAAGGATAAGGGAAAACCCTGGAAAAACTTTACCCAGGTAACTCACCCTGACCGAGATTCTAACTCGGGACCTCTTGAACGTGAGGCAGACACGCTACCATCTACGCTACCGAGGTGGGCAATCATCATTGAAAAGGCTTACTACACCAAGGCCGACGGGATGCATGTCATAAACAGCGCTAGCTAATACCTAATACGAGAGAGTCGATGTTGGCTAGTCGTTTCTAGGAAACGTTTTATTTGTTGAAATAGTTTAAATAACAACCTACTACAATTGATTCAGTGACGGACACTAATTAAGAAGATTAAAAATTAAAAAGAATAGTGTGTGGAGTCATTAATGTAAATGTCTATATTTAACGAGTAAAATATTTATTTTCATTTCAGGAAGCTACATTCACTAATGCTTCGTCAGTTGAATGTGAACACATAGGGAAATATGTGTTAATTACTGAATGAATAGAAGTTTTAGCTGCAATTACAGATTTGGTACGGGAGGTACGAGTTCGATTCCCATGTGCGGCCTACCTGACCCGTGGGTTTTTTCGAGGGTTTTCCCGGGTCGCCAGGTGAATACTGAGTAAGTTAATTACGTCCCCCGAATTTCCTGTCCCTCCATTTCATCTCCATTACCGTTTCACAACAACTGTCCTCTGGTGGTCTATTTCAGAGTAGAAGTGTGGGCACGTGTCTCAGCGCAGCATGGCAGGATGATATGCTCCTGGTTAACACTTTCTCCTTCAGTAGGTTGGTCTCGGAGATGACCCAATGGACTGTTTCAGGACCACGGTGGGTCTGATGCCGGGTTTTCTGGCCTGCAGGGAAGATTTCCAGGATTGTGGGAAGCTGCCCTCTGCACTGTCATGACTCCATGGAATGGCCTTCATTCTCTCACCTCATCTTTCCTCCCACGGATACCCGACTTGGGATTTAGGTACAATATACTAAGGCTGGAACTCTATGCCGAGTCCGCTCCGTAGCGTGACCCAATCCACTCCAATCCAGATTTACATTTCAGTACTGAATGTTAGAGCTACAGCAAATATTATACTTCAAATGCAGGTCTGGTGATTATGCTTTATTCATACAATGGTTAAGGAGAAAATTTATCTATCCCTAATATTAAAGGTGTTACTTTAGTCTGTTAATTTCTATTATTAAAGTACAACTTATAAGTACGCGTTAAGTGTTGGATAGAATAATTTTTACTATTCATATTTAAAACGAACAGAGAAAAGAGAAAGGGCACTATTTCTTAGCCTATCAACAATCATTTCTACTTATCATTCACCTACAATTAATAGAGGGCGCATTAGGATCCAGAATTCTGTATTGATAGTTGGCAATAAATACACGTTTTGAGACGCTTTATAATATAATGAAGAGGATCGTTTCAAAATGGCTATGTGATTAGGACAGAGAAAGGCGCATAGGAAAGGACATAACAGCATCATAAAAACCAAAAGTTGCATAAATACAAACTTGGTATCTGGGTTCAACAACTTCCAAACATAGACAGTAAACAACAGATTCCTCGCTAATCTACCCTTTGCATGAAATGTTGTTCCGTAAGAATTTTTTCTGAACCGATCGTACGAGGGGTTATTTATATTTTGAGTCTCATAACACTGAGCAACAAAAAATAATCTTTTAATGTTTCGAGCACTTCATGACGCAATTTCTACTAATCTTGTGTTGAAAAAAAACAAACATGACAATGAAAAATTTTTATTATCTCTAGTTTCTATGATATACATAAGGTGAAAGTATTACATATTAACGGATTGAGAGCAAAATAATAAATTATAATTACATACATGTTAACAACTGCGAAAGTGCATTTTATTTTTTAACTAGTAATTACATACTAAGAGTTCTAAATTGCTGGAAAAATACTTCACAGATAGTCGTGTCTGAAGAGAATCATGTGGTGGCCTATTGACTTCGTCGTCTTTTAGCTTGCCTCTTGTGACGGAGTTCCGCAGAATCCTTATACAAAGATCAACAGTAATCCGCAAGCATTACTTCATTCCAACGGCCCTGATATCTTTGTTTCGTAACAGAATCTCTCCACATGTTCATCACTAACAGCTCCAAAACTAGGAGGGAAAATGTCTAGGTGGGAGTGGAGAAAATGGATCTTAAGGGACATGTTGTATCCAAGGTTACGGTATTTTTTCAGAAGCACTGTCACCAAATGCTTGTAGTTGTCATCTCTTTTGTTGCCTAAAAATCCATGAACAACACCATTGAAGGCTTCCCAAGCTTCCATTTCTTTCCCCTCCAAAACTTGGTCAAATTGCAGGATCTTTTACAAGTTCTCTTATTTGTGGTCCAACAAAAATGCGTTCCTTAACTTTTGCATCACTTGGTTTCCAAAATTTCTCTTTGATTCTGTTGTGTTATTTGACAGGTGTGGCAACTCCCCAAAAAGTTCCCCCAAATTTAAAATCTTAACTCTAAAAATGAAATGGCACTTTATCTTCAAAACAAGAGCTAATCTATCAATTTAATGCTGATTTTTGAGTTCAGCAGATGGAAATACATGTAAATTCAGTATTTTAAGCCCGAAACATTTTCATTGTTGCCCAGTGTAATTAATAAAAGGTAATTTATGACTGAAAATTGCTTTATTGTTTTTCAAAATATTCGTCTTTATGATCAATACACTCCGTCTGAACCATTTGACAGAGCATGTATTCCAATATTCCTGAGACACCTCCAAAACATGGTTTTTGAAGGCATCAACGGCTTCTTCTGCGGACACATATAGTTGTCCACGCAATTTATTCTTGATGTTCGGGAACAAAATGAACTCACTGAGTGCCAAACTTGGACTGTATGGCAGATAACCCATCAATTCTATTTACTGAGCCTTCAGATACTCTTTTTTTAGAAGAGATGTGTGTGTGCTCTCATTGTCTTGATGAAGAATGATCCTACGGTTCTTGTTGGTTTTCCTTCCTTCACCGAAGGCTTCAACAAACATATGACTGTGCACTATTCGGTATTGACCAAAAAGGCACTGTTGTCTCATAGCCAGTTTTGCTGAAAAAGCAGGCGACCATTTGCTTCGAAGTACTTCGAGTGCACACAACTTTTGTTGGGTTTGCTTTATCTTCAAACACCCATACAGTCGACTGCTGTTTACATTCCGGCGCATACGCATAGATCCATGATTCTTCACCTATTAAAATCTTATATACGTTGTTTGAGGCTGCGCTATTGTATTTCTTGAGCATTTTTGTACACCGATTGACAGCAGCATCTTTTTTAGATTGCGTTAAATTATACGGAATGCAACGAGAGGAAACCTTTTTCACGGCTAAATAATCATGCAATATTTTATATATGCTAGTGGAACTAAAGCCTAGGGTTGCCTAAATCTCAAGCATGTCGCATGACGATCTCGCATTATGAATTTCTACACTCATCAACGTTTTCTGGCACAACAATTAATTTTGGACGACCTTCACGAACTTCATCATTGAGCGAACGGCCACCACGATTAACTTTGTTATACCAGCGTTTCACATTGGCAAAGGATGGAGCTTCGTTTACAAATGTGGAAGTTAATTGATCGATGCACTCTTGTCTTCATAATCCACGTCGAAAGTCGTGATAAATCAATGCACGAACATTTTCACGAGTTAATGTTGTTGAATTCATGTTCTGGTTGAGACATAATTTTCATGTTAATGTAAACAAAAATGACGCTCTATTGACAAAATTTCTGAAGCAGATTATGATCAACAATGTCTAACTTTCCACTGGAAACGTCAGATGGCACCTATAACATTAAGGGTTGCGAAGGCTCAAAATATAAATAGTGCCCCTCGTATGTACTATATTTCAAGACACTTCATGTCTAACAAGCAGAGTGCCTTGCATTTTTTGGAAATTATATGTAATGTTCTCTTCTATTGAAAATATTTTGTATAATTGTGGCCCTGCCATGCCATAAATGTAGACAAAAATATACTACTCAGAAAAAAATGTTATTAAACACCTAATAAGTATGGATATGTCAAATATATGTTTTATAGCATTAACGACTTCCGAGCCTTTTCCCTCCACTCACTTTTCTCAGTGATTGTGTGACATCTATGTGAAATTCTAAGTCCCTATTATGTTCCATAGGTTTTCTCGGACTTCAAGTCAGGTTTGTAATAGGTCAGACACCAATGTGTCGGGAACGACGTCGTTTCCCTCTTCAGGGTGACTTAAGTGCACAAAAAATTTAAGCAAATCCATATTTTGGTCTAGGGCACAGGTGTTATAAAAAGTACAGCTGGCCATTTAGCAGTCTGACACAGTTTTATGCATTCTGCGTTGATCTTTGTGCTGTTTTATGACCAGTTTACTAGTAAAACTGAACTGTACCCCTTAACCTGATTTAGGATATCTTTTTCATCTAAGATGGGTAGGTCCCGAGTTCGAAGCTCTGTCAGGATTAGTTATCTTGATAACTTTTTCTGGGGTTTTCCTTATCTTGAAAGATCAATATTATTTTAACATTATTTCATCCATTTCATTCATCATCCGACAGGAATTTAATGTTGAAAGACTCAATTATATAAATTTAAAAGAAAAGCTACTTTACCCTTCGTTGCCAATAATTCAAATTTAGTTGCTACATATGTTCCGTCAAAATTGGATCTATAAACTACAAAGGTGTTCTGCTACATTTGCTTGTCCGGTTGCATCAGACGTATATCAGGCTCATATGTCGTTTCTGATGCTGCTATACAAAAAGTTGGTGCATTTCAAAGCAGACATAACTAATTCAGTCTTTTGTATTCCCCGTGTGTCTACAAGGAAATGTGTAATGAAGACATTTCTGGTAAATATTATCACAATGAACGAAACAGATACATTAAAATGGTTTAGATGAAAATGCAAGATTAAAAATAAAAGACTTTGCTACAGAAAGACATGTGTGTAACGCATCATACATTTTGTTTCTTCTGATTACCACACAGAAAACAGTAAACATTGAAGTTAACATTTAGTTTTTGTACGCATTATTCTAGTAGTTATTACTACTTTTATTTTTTTTAAATTTACATCCTCCAACGTTAAGCCATATCGGACGATGAATGAAATGGGTGAATTGACATTCAAATGAGCCCAGCGTTTATGGATCTTACAGTTACTTGACATTCGTCTTTCAGTATAAGGAAAAAACCTTATCCAAATAAGTGACCCTCACCAGATTCGACCTCCGGAACTGTTGAACAGGAGGTAACGCGCTACCACCTACGCTACCGAGGCGGGTGTATCTTCTCGTTAATCTACATAAACCTACATTACATACGCTCACTTTCTTCTCGGGCAGCTAGCCAGGTGAAAAGATGATTATATATCATTTAATAGATACGTGGACGACACTTGTAATTTGGCCACATGGATCAGAAACTTTTCCTAGCTTTCTTGCGCATCTCAGCAGCCTTCGACCTCAAATACAGTTTACCATGGAAGTGGAGAAGGATGGGACTACTTCCATTCCTGGACATTCTTGTTTCAAAAAACGGCAACGGCACACTAGGGCATTCTTTATATCGCAAGCCTACACACACCGATCTCTATCTGAACGCTCATAGTTTCCATCATAAGTCTCAACGGCTGGGAGTTCTCAATACACTGGCCCACAGAGCTTCGTCTATCTCTGATCCCAGCCACTTAAAACAAGAAGTACAGCACCTGAGACTCACTTTCCGTCAAAGCAGCTACTCCGAATATGACGTTGAAGCCTCGATCACCAATGCTAGGAAAGGGAAACCTGTAATACAGCAAGCGTCAGATAAGCCTACCGCTACAGCCTACATCCCGTTTACCGTCAACCTATCCGGCAGAATCAGCAGAATTCTCGCCAAATACAACATCAGGACCATCCACAAGCTACATCCAAAGATTAAACATCTGTTGAGACCAGTGAAAGACAAACTGGACTTCCAAGTTCCGGGAGTGTACCGTATTCCCTGCGAATGTGGGACACCGTATATAGGACAAACCGGAAGGACCATCGCTACTAGAATAATCGAACATATACGGAGCATTCGTTTAATGCAACCTGAGAAGTCTGGGCTGGCAGAGCATTGTTTTGATAACGGCCATAGAGCCAATTTTCGGGAGACGACCATCTTGGCAAAATGCAACAGTTTATGGGAGAGGAGAATTAAGGCTTTGGCGATTTCGTCTGAAAGGAGCATGCTTAACCGTGATGCAGGATTTCAGTTCAGCTCCTCTTGGAAACCGGCCTTAAAAATAGAAATCCGTAGACTTAAGAGACAAAGATCAATACAGCTTGATAATCAAGTTAAGTAGTTACGTTTCTTTGACACAATTTTCTATACTCACGCCATCTCCTGACCTGCAATTTAATTTACTGAAAACAGTCTGTTGTACAGTAATGCGAATTTTGATAGTGTTTTGTCTTTGTTTATATTTGTGTTATATCATCAATTGTGGTTATAAAATTTTATAAATATCCTGATGATGGAAGAGATGTACACTCCCGAAACGTTGATGTCTAATCATCTTATCACCTGGCTGGCTGCCCGAGAAGAAAGTGAGCGCATTCGTCGCCAGGAAAGTTTCAGCTCTTATTCTACATTACTTATTTACACAATGTATTAGAAGAGTAGAGTGCGCCAAAACCACATTTTTAAAAAGATTATCGTTGTGTTATGTTTTTGAATTCTACTTTTATTAAAAGAAAAAACAATAAATGACTTAAAAATTGAACAAAAGCACATCTATTTGAAAATTCAAATAAATAAGGTTGAATATCTTTAATATTGCTACAACAAACTATATTTATATAATTTGAGTGTTTTATAGAAACTAACTTTATTTTGCACAGCAGTCTAAGTTTTTCTTTTTTCTTTTTAATTTACATCCTCCAACGTTAAGTCATATCGGACCATGAATGAAATTGGCGAAATTATGCTCAAATGAGTCCGAGGTCCATGGAGCTTAGAGGTACCCGACATTCGTCTTGAAGGACAAGGGAAAACCTCGGAGAAAAGCCTTGTCCAGGTAACTCACCCTAACCGAGATTCGAACTCGGGACCTATTAAACGTGAGGCAGACACGCTACCCCATCTCTAATGTTATTCTAGAAACCGTAGGTATATGGTGCTCATATCAAATCTCCAGGGGATGTTTTCAACGCTCCTGAAAGAAAAGTGAATGCGGATTTCCTAACATTGGCAGTGCAGTTGAGGAAATGCATGAATCAACTTAAACCTGCTGAATATTCTAATAAGTAAAAGGAAAAACCAATTTTATTTAAAAAAAAATCCATAAGGTAAGTCATGTATTTGTACGACAAAGAAAATATAGCTATAAAAGCATAAAGTATAGATATAGATAGTCCATATGAATTCGTGGAATGCACAAAAATATTATTTCGTGTAAACATAAATACCAATATTAAGAAGATATCCTCAGATAAATCAAAACAGCATATTCACTGGCTTATGATAATAACTGATAAGATCATATAAAAGAACTACTCCAAGGTATGTTCAGAATAATAAAAACTACAAAGTCAGTTCCGTTGATACGAATTACCAGACCACTTCCTGAAGGATTTATAATAACTGAAAAGGCGGTGATGGAGGGTCATGAATGTGTTAACCCACTGACCTAGGTAAATGCTGCTAGAGTTGGTAGTGTGCATTTATAGCATGATTTGTCCATTGATGTGTTGTCAGTTGTATGGGTTTTAGTCACATAAAAATAAGTATATTTTTTGAGTTGGATAATGAAATAGTAATTACTAAATTAATCTTTTAACTATATTAAAACATGATAACTACTAGGTAGACCAACATATCATTTTATTTTTAAACATGTGGCTTTTAATCTAAGTTCTTTGAGCCATTACTAAGAGAATAAGAATTATTGTCCATGTAAAGGGTAATTTGCTTTATGGAAATTTTTTGAAAATTTTTGTATCATATCCGCCGAAGATAACAGACTTAAATACCAAGCATGATTTCCCCTTTTAGATTTCCCTGTTCATTTTCTCACACTTACTTTCTCTCTCCACTACACACAGGAGCTTTTTCTAAAATAGCTTCATTGAGTTCAGGAATGTAATTTTTAGGCGAAATACAATGTTTTAGTTAGTGCAAGGGCGTAGTAGAGAAAGCAAAAAAAAAAAAAAAAAAAAAAAAAAAAAGGTAGAGATAAATCGAAATTCGTAGTATCGTAAGAAGTTGCAAGGCAATTAGAGCAGCCTCTGTAAGGATTATTTCCAGTTGAGAAACTTCTCTTGAAATAAACGTGATCAGCGTTCCTCTCCTAAACTGTACAGCCTTGGGCAAAAGTAATCACATGTGAAGTTACTAAATGTCCTTTTAGTTGCTTGTTTGTCAGTTAATCACCAAAATGGATTAAAGCGATTAAACTAAATGTTGTAGCCAGTATTGTGAAAAGATATCATAATTTTTATATTTTGAATTACTATACACGGGTATAATACCATAATTAATTCCCAATTTAGAAGCCTTCTATATCCAAATCTTAAAAATCACTTAATAACTTAATTGTTACTACTATTTCGTCAAATAAACTAGTTTATGATAACCATAAAGTAGCTTTGTAATTAAATTTATTTATTAAAATAACTGTTCACTTCAGATATGACTTCATACATCTAAACCTACTTTATAAAGTTGGCACTATATACTACAAATTTAGCCCGCCTCGGTAGCGTAGATGGTAGCATGTCTGCCTCACGTTCAAGAGGTCCCGAGTTCGAATCTCGGTCAGGGTGAGTTACCTAGATAAGGTTTTACTCCGGGGTTTTCCCTTATCCTTCAAGACGAATGTCGGGTAACTCTAAGCTCCATGGACCCTGGACTCATTTGAGCATCATTTCACCCAATTCATTCACCGTCCGATATAACTTATTGTTGGGGGGACGTAAATTAAAAAAAATACTATAAATTTAACTCAAATTAATCTCTAATTTCAACATAAATATCGACAAAGTCATCTTCTATATATAAAAATGATTTGACATTTGTTAGTCTCGCAAACTCTCAATAACGGCTGAACAGATTTGCTAAATTTGGTTTTAGAAATATTTGTATAAGTCCAAGGAAGGTTTAAAAGATGACAAGAAAACCTCTAGTGATAATGGAGCGCATTATTAATGTAATATAAAAGTACACACACACACACACAACATTTTACGGAACACACACACCTTCTTTTATTTCCGACAAACAAAAGGATTACAAAGTAGAAGTAGTTTTCCAAACTCTTCAAAGCAAACGTTTGTCGTTTGTTTTCAAGACTGAATAATGTTATGTAGCATGATGTTATACCTTTCAAAGATTAGATAAACAATTAATTTCTGAACGCACTCTAACAGTATAAATAGTTCACCACACACAATTAGTGTTAAATATTTGTGAATCCTTGGGTACCTTCTTTGTAATTTGTGTTTGTAAATGGACACAAAAGTAATTGAATCCCTTTGTGATTCCCATGATTCCAGTGGATTTATGCTTTGATTTTAAGCGTCTACAATTTCCCGTGTTTTTTGGCCTTTGCGACGATAATAAATAAATCGCAACAGCAGTCTTTGGATGTTTGCGGAAACGACTTGGAGTTTCCCTGTATCTCTCATGGACAATAAGTCGCGTGTTCGCGCGTCGGAAAACCCTCATCTTTATACATTTATGCACCATAAAAAGGACAAAAGTACTGTTTGTTATAAAGCTTTAAGTTGGTTAACTTAATTATAGATGTGTTGTATTTAAACTTGACGCCCAATTGTAGAATAAATAAATAATCCAAATTTGTTTTAGTTATATAGATAAGTTCAAAAATCTTTTATTGGCGGAACGAAATTCGCCTGGGAGCTAGCACTTTATATAAACATACACTAATTATGAGCCTGATTTTATTTAATTAAAAATGTCGATTGATCAAAACATTATTACCTATCTTAAGCCGAATTCTGTTTATGCGTACATGACGTCCCCCCCGCGTACCAAGTTTATTTCCACAAAGTTTTGTCTTCTGTAGTCTAGGAGTAACAGCTAGTCTCTGGTACCCGATGTCGTGACTTAAACCTACTGGAGAACGATGGATATTTTCCGGTTTAAAAATCTTTAGCATTGGTTGTATCAGAAGGGAAATAAAGCTGGTGTCACTGTAATAGTTTTACGGCGCAGGAAACTATCTCAAGTCTTATGGGGTCTTTTGGGACCTCTGCTTTTTATCATCTATATTAATGGCCTCCCCGTTTTAATTTGTGACAAAAGCCTCACTCCATATCTTTATGTTGATGATCTAGCTATTAATTTTTATGATAAAACTGAAAACACATTAAAACTTAAATTGCCTATTGCATCTTCAGTGGTTAATGATTGGTGTAACGCAAAAAGTCTAACTATAAACTCAGGTAAAACCACTGATATTCAGTAAAAATTTAACACTGGTGGATCTGGTTCCTCTATGAAATTTTTTGGTATTTATATCCCTTCAGACCTTTGCTGGTCAACACATATCAATTATGTATCATAAAAAATCTCAACAGGAATTTCCATGTTGAGAATTTTAAAGAACAGTGTTAACAAGGACGTTCTGATGAAGGTTTACTATGCTCATATTTATTCGCGTGCTAATTATGGAATACTTTTCTGTGGTAATCACTCTTTATCAGCTAAGATATTTATATTGCAAAAAAGGCCCTTAGATTAATTTGCGGAGTTCATTCAAAAGAACACTGTCAACCACTTTTTATTCATTTAGGTATTTTAACGTTGCCTTCTATGTATGTGCTGAATTGTCTTTTATATGCTAAAGAAAATTTTAATATCTTTATACTTTGCTCAAATATACATAATTACTCAACAAGAAACTGTTTGAATTTATATATAAATAAATGTAGACACACTAAAATTCAGAATAGTTTTATAGTCGTTTCAATTAAATTATACAATTTTTTACCACAAAGACTAAGAGAACTCCTTATTTTAAGTTTCAAAAGGACTTGACTATACGCTATACATTGGTGGCAAACCCATTATATTCCATAAATGCCTTTTATAATGTGGCTAGGTTAGTTTTAGTTTATGACGTTCCTACACTGTAAAGTTTACGGCAATAAAGGCTATCTATCTATGAAGTGGCCTCTGAGCAAAATGTATTGGTCTTTTTCAACAAACATAGAATGGGGCGCACAGAACTACGGAAATTAAAGATTGCTCATTAATAAGCATAACTTAAATTTCTCACATTCCAAAATAGTTCGTCGGTTCACTACTAGGTATCAGTTGTGCTGTTCCAGCCTCTCGCTTGTTCGTGGTTAGATGCAGTAGCACCGAGGCTTCCTGGGATCTGGTCTCTCTCTTCTTAAATATGAAGTCTGAATTTAGGAGTAATGAGTTCGTCACTTGAGTTTCCTTCACATTTCATGTGAATTCTTTTGTTCTTTCTTGATATTTCATTTATCATCATACTCTATGTGGCATTTTAATTGCTCACCTGGAGTTTTAATGAAATTAATAATTACCACCTTAACTGTTCATGGGTGATTTCGCAGTCAATTTATCGGCTCTTGCATGTTTCCAAAACTTCTATCTCTTTTTTATTGATTTGAAATTGAAGGCCTGAAATAATTCAATAAGATAATTCACAATTACACTCTGTATTTACTATTGTATTTACCATTTTAACGTATTTAGCAAATTATATTTTCTGTGTTATTCCTGTGACACCCTTTCCTTGACTCATTCCCCTCCTTAATTATGAAATAAGGGTAGTCCAGCATACAGGTGGGTAATCAGACTGTTTCTTACTCATGATTTTATCTGTATCAGGTAAGAGTGAAATAGTTATACGAGGTCAGGTATAGTGACAGCCCGATACTCGATATCCTCTATATCGCTTCAACACCTACATTGCCTATAAGATCATGCACATATCTTCCAATATAAATTTAAATTTAAGTCCTCCAGTGTTAAGTTATAAACAACGATGAACGAGATATGGGTGAAACGAGCCCACAGTCTATAGAGCTTAGATTTACTCAACATTCACGTTTCAGGATAAGTAAAAACACCCAAAGTAAAACCTTGTGCAGATAACCCACCCCACCGAGATTTGATCTCGAGACCTCTTGAATATGAGACAGCCATGCAACAATCTACGCTACAGAGGCGAGCAAACTCCGAGTTGACTTACTTATATAATGTTTCTCAGAGTTTTCCTTTATCCTGAAAAAACAATGTCGCGTATCTATAAGGTCCATGGACACTGGGCTCATATTAGCATCGTTTAACTCATTTTCTCATCGTTTGATATGGCCCACGAATGTTCTCTTTTTTCAGTTTGCATCCTCCTACGTGGTCATTTCGGACGATTAATGAATGAAATGAGTGAAATGACGCTCAAATTAGCCCATGGTCCCTAGAGCTTAGAGTAACCGGACATTCGTCAACCAAAGATGAAAGGACCTTCAACTATTTTTTAAAAAGTCTGGTAAAAAAGGACCATTCTTCTCTCTTTAGACAGAAGTATCCCATTTCACCCATAAATCTGATATTGGGATTACACTAAAACAAGTTTTGAACGAACCTGAATATAAAAATTATTTTTTAAGGGAAATATGTTGATCTTTGAAACGATTTAAATGACTATGTAAATCTATTTAGCAATTTAAATAAGTAAAAATATATGTAATTTTGTGATTTTCCGTAGTAATAATTGTATGACGTAATGTGGTGACGTAGCATTAAATCGGCCAATCACAAAATTAATAGAGAAGTAAATAGTTGTGCAGGATCAAGAATTTTATGTAATTAACCGAAGTTGTTAATCAAGTACGTAAGAATTTTTCGATATGTTGGAAGTAACCTGCATTTGACTAGGAAAGGAAGTTCAAGTGAAATGTAATCCAGATAATACAAGTAAATTGTTACAAAATTTGACTTCTCCGAAACTTTATTCCAAACCACAGCTGAAAACTAGATGTCTCATGACTCTTATTTAATCAAATACAATCATCAAGAAATAACTCAAAAATACCCTGTTATATCTGTCTTCTCGACTTGGGTCTTCGAAACAGTCAAAGTGCATCCCATCTCCAACACAGAAATCCTGCTACAGCTGTGTGTGTGTGTGTGTGTGTGTGTGTGTGTGTGTGTGTGTGTGTGTGTGTGTGTGTGTGTGTGTGTGTGTGTGTGTGTGTGTGTGTGTGTGTCTGATATTTAACTTCTAAGAATACGACAGGGACATTTAAAAGAAATTCTCTCGCCCAAGCCACTCTTTACAGTAGAAACAGTTTCGCTATACCTCATTTCCTCAAAAATAGCTCTAATGATTTTGATTAACATGAAATTTGTTTAAAATACTTGCAAGAGTAACAAAGTGTATATTTTCACTTTTTGCATGTTAAGTTTCGTTAATTGGCAATACATAATGGATGCAAAAGAAACTTACGGAAAAAGATCTTCATCTAGTTCACACATAAAAACCTTTTCAAATAGTCCTTTTTGTAGCACTAGCTATTTCAGAAATATTGTTGTTATAGTATAAGTTTTTCAATACTTTCTCTTCTGAAGTACTGTAATCATTCAGTTTTTTCCCGAGATGTGGTAAGGGCACGTAATTTGCAAGCTACTCGCTTTTCAATGGGAACTCTCGTTACATCTTTCTATATTACCCTTTCACCTAACATGAAATGTGTAAAAAATACTATTTCTGCAATTATTTATGAAGTGAATAGGAAAACTATTGAAAATACGGAAATTTTATGCAAGAACAGTTGTAGAATACAATAAACGATGAACATTTGTGGCTAGAGGTGACATTATTTTGAGTTGCAATAGAATAAAATCTATCAACTAAAATAGAGATGACTTTTAACTTTTTTCCATGTATGGTGTTATTACATTTTATTCTGAGGAGCATCTCCTGCCGATAGTTAAAACTCCTATGAATACACGTGGCAAGTTCGCCTTTACAAAATTAGCACTAGTTGTGTGGCTTACGTCACTTCCTTTGAAGGGTCTGTACAGAAGTTCAAAAGAGGAACAGGGCGAACCCTGGCGTCACTATCTGAATCTAAATGTCTTACGTCACTGCGCCGATAGTGTGGGCAATGGGAGAAATAAGTTCTCGTTCGACTCCACATTCATTTGTCACCCGCAGCTTGCTAACGTTTAACGTGTTTAAAGTCAGCTTTCAAAACATTTAACACGACAAAAAGTGCTATAAAACTTTCCTTCTTCCTTTAATCTGAAAACATCTAAATATACAATATCTTGGGTTAAATTTCTATGTACTATTCATTGATACTGTGGTATTCTGTTTCACAAAATTTCGGACACCATCATTTTTTAAAAAATAAATAACAGAATGGCATTGTTAGAAAGTACTGATGCGTTGCATTCCCATTTTCCCCTATGCATTATTCTACAAGCCATTCTTACAAAAGATTATTTCTCTATTTCTTATTACTAGAGAAAAGTTCGTTACAAAATGGCGTGCTTCATTGCATGTGTAAGAATGATAAGCTAGGCTTAAATCGATAATCAGAGTTTTTATAAAGCATGCCACTCTGTAATTAGTTTGAAAATCCACGCTCTTTGCATTACCATGAGAAACAAAAAATAGCGAACTTCCACTTGGCTGAAGTGCAAGTATTTCAACATTCAATAGAATTTTCAGAAATGGTCAACAGATATTTTTAATTGGCCTTTTTTGTAATTTGCGTCCTCCAACGTTAAATCATATCGGACGATGAACGGAATGGGTGAAATGATGCTCCAATGAGCCCAGGGTCCATAGAGCTTAGAGTTAACTGGCACTCGTCTTTCAGGATAAGGGAAAACCATGGCAAAATTCTTGTCGCAGTAACTCGCCCTGACCGAGTTACGAACTCGGGACCTCTTTTTCGTGAGGCAGACATGCTAACACCAGGCTACCGAGGTGGGCTTAATTGGCATAAATTTTCTGTTTTAACGAGATCTATAATTTGTGTTAAGTAAGAGTTTCTATTGTATTTCTACTCTATTATACATCTACTTCTTACGGCTAAACTATTGTAGGAGACACTCCAGATGAGGAAGACTTTGCAGGTTATTCCAAAATAATTTTAGATATATGTATATTTTATTTGTCATGCAGCGTATTAAATATGTAGAATTTCAAATAAAATTATTAGGGAACAGAAAGTTTTTTATTTAACCCAATTTTCTTTTTAAGTAATAACGTTCTTAAACACATAAAAATACTTGTTACTTTCTAAAAAATGCCTGTTATAATTCAGCGTGTTCAAAAAGGTGCAGTTCGTGAGAAATCAGGGTATCAATTTTTGTAGAAAGTTGGAACGAACTATATGTTTTCAGGTTGATATTGTAATTTTGTCCAGTTTTCGCTGTCAATTCGGTAGGTTCTCACTGTCACTTCCCAAATGTGACAAGAGATCTATTTCCCCTGGAACTTCACTTCGTTCAATCTCTCGCTTTACTAATATGACCTATTATGTGTTTCAAATGGGAAGGTGTTTGTCCTTGAGCGCCACTAGTTGAAGAACTAATCGGAGTCCTGCGGCGTTGTCGTATTGCATTCCCCCTAAGTAGTGTGTGACGAGCGCCAAACTAATCAATCTGTATGAAATACACTAAGATAAAATTTCAGATTTTGCAAAAAGTGATCCATAAGGAAGGAGAGAGTATTTAACATAACTGTAAAACCCCCACATTTTTAGCTCAAATAGTTTTCCTAATACAAATAAATAAAGTACTATTATAATATAACAATACATTGCGACGTAAGCACTGTAATAAATATCATTATTGGTTAGCATGTATGCGTGAACGTATATTTGAAATTACTCAGAACTGAAGCGTAAACATTTGACATGACGTGATAAAAGAAATATGTACTTTGAATAAGCCAAGCTGTTTGTTAAATTCGATGAGAGGAAACGATACATTTCTTGCTAGTCTGACAGAACGTGCCGGTCACATTATATCTTTGTTTATGAATGGTTCGTAGTCTCTATTTACTCTAGAGAGTTAAAAGCAGCATTATTCACTTATTCTTCCAGTGTATTAGCTGGATCAAGAGACGCGCTCCACCTCCTCCCCCTTACTACTGATAAAACTATCCAATAGTGTTAATGTGGGCTCAAATTATGCTGCAAACAGAAATAATCTGTTTAAACTGACTGACGTTGAACGAGTTATTTACGAAGAAATTGACAAGGAACACAACAAGACTGGGAAAACTATGTGAGACATCAGATAAACTACAACAAGACGACTTTTGGAAAGAAATAGCACGTAACGAGATTTCGGAACCTATCATGATCAATTTGCAGTACTCAGACGATGAAGACAATGACGAATTATCTCTTAACGTAAGTAACATTCACAGCTATACGGATGCACCGCTGGCATTTTCGTTGGATAAGAAGAATAACTAATTCATAAACTATAATTAACTATATACTAAATATTTAAATCATTTGCGTAATATACGAATACCCATGTTGCAATTGTGATTACAACTGCATTATTATAAAACTTTGGAAAATTCAGTTTGCGTTCCCTTAAGTCTTACGGCACGAGCACTTGCAATTGTGCGAGTGAACGGGCAATATAAAAAGTGTGGGGATAACGAGGTGGCAACGATGAAGGTTCTAACGCATCTAATTGGCTAGAGGCGAGAAGTCTTCCCATTTGAAACACGCAATAGTTCGGTTTTGACTGTGACTTCACTAGTTCACTCTCTCACTTCACTAATGCGATCTAGTTGATTTACACTGTTAATTCACTTAGTTCACTCTTTCACTATAATAATGTATTGTAATTCGATTTTGACTATGAGTTCACTTTGCTCAAATCTTCACTTCACAAAGATGTTTTAATTCGATGTTCTCCTTGACCACTAAATTTGCAGTCACTTAATAAATGTCAACTAATTCAACCTTCACTTTAAATTCAGTCTGTTACAATTGTAATGTCATGAATGTGATCTAGTTCAAATTTTGCAGTGGTTTTACTTAGTTCACAGTGACTTTACTGTGATACCGCTTCACTTCTCTTCGTGACATACAAAAATACGCGCTAAATAGGCTGTTCGAAGGATTCACTTCCTAAGAAATCGAACACAAGACGCCTCTAATCTTCTTCACAGCAGCACTGGTTGCATGCCACAGTGCCAATCTTGCTATTAAATTGGATAAATCTTAAATTATTTAACAAACTTCTTTTTCCTGAACTACCAGTTTACAATATACTTATAAGAGAGCATACTTATATGCTCTATAACACTGAGCTGCCATGGCCAACTTGCCGCCATAACATTAAATTCTCCAACTGAGCTGTATGTTTCCCGGTAGACCACTAGCGGTTCACATATACAATGAGATAAGCACCTATTGTAGCGACTTACTATGCATAAGTACTTAGGTCCCAGGCTTTATAGTTAAACCACTATGTTATTCAGGTAAATTGATGGAAATAATCATTTCTTCCACACTAGCCGTATGTAGGCTAACGCTTGAATGCCCGCCTCGGTAGCGTGGTGGTAGCATGTCTGCCTCACGTTCAAGAGGTCCCGAGTTCGAATTTCGGTCAGGGTGAGTTACCTGGATAAGGTTTTTTCCCGGGATTTTCCCTTATCATGAAAGACGAATGTCCGGTAACTAAGCTATATGGATCCCGGGCTCATTTGAGCATCATTTCACCCTTTCCATTCATCGTCCGATATGACTTAACGTTGGAGGACGTAAATTACCAAGGAAAAAAAAAGTAACTCAGTGGTACAATAGTAGCGTAGCTCCGTGCAACCGCACGAAGAGGTGGAATTCCGTGGTTCAAATCCCGGCTATGGCATTGCATTTTTCAGTCTGGCTCTAGTCATTCAAACCTTATCCTACACACAGCTAGGGTGGAAGAAATGATTATTTCCATCAATATACTTATTCCTGAGAATTACCTGCCTAATTGTTGATTTATAGTCACCAACTATGATATATATGAAGTTATGTTCTGTTAATAAACTTAGGTACATATAGTTTTACTTACATAAAGGAATCCAGCCATTGAGGTGTCCAACATACCTGAAAGCAAATAAAAATAACATTAAATTAAAATTATAAAACATATATGTACTAAAACAATTACATTATAGTATGCTACATATTATCATTGTTAAATCCAAGAATAATATTTCGAACATACTTCACATTTTCGGGATATTCTATCAGTGTGGTGCTTGCATCGCTAGTTTTAATATAATAATCTGCCATTGACATGCCCTGATTTCTGTGTGCTGCATGTGACAACAAGCGTTGGATCATTAAAATCTGTCGTCTGCGGTTCAGACCGATATCCAATTTGTGAAGTTGGCTGAAGCTGAAATTAACCCTCGGCAGTTTAAAAAAGGGATGCCAAATGGGTAAAATGTTAAAGAAATATTCAGTATGTTGTGCAAAATTAAATTTACATGCAAAATCACGCACGGCTGCTGGTAATCAGAAAACCGTTATCGAAGCACAGTGAATGGCTGCTGCATAACACTTCGATTGCCTCGGTTATAAAATCAAATCTAGATCTTCAATTTCTTGTAAATAGCCACTTACATAAAACTAACTCCTTTTAAATTTGAATAACCTACAAGCTACAAGAGATGCACAAATACTACAAGTTAAATGTACTAAACCTTAAGCCACACAATTTACATGAAATAAAACGGTTTGTATTGGTTTTACCCTTTCCATACTGTGACTTTGTGGGTTCGTGAAATCAAAAGTCCAAGTTACAAACTCAAAAAATTGTACTTTATTTCCGTAGAAATACGCTTCGTACACATATACAATACAACATACAAGCTCAACAAACTCAGCTGCTTACCCGCACGCGTTCAATTACCGACTGACCCTCTTTGGCAGGCAGGCTGCCTTTTTATGGTTTTTCTAACATTCCAGAAATTTCTCAAACAATCGAGACCGGCTAGAACAAAGGCGAACTCTTGCGAAATCCGTCTGCTCCCGCCCACCATTTCGGCAAGCTTTTGTCTCGACACTGCACTGCCGTCTCTTTGATCTTGTTACCCGCGATGCCTCCAACCAACAATGACCTGGCGACAATACTTTACATACATCTAGGAAGTGCTAGGTCATCACTCCTTTGTTCCCTAACTTCAACAAATAGCGATGCACTTTAAAGTATTGTCACCCGAGCGTTGGAACACCCTATAGACCAGCTGAGAGCGGGAAGCAGGGGAGGTCGGTGTTAGCCACGCCCCCCCTCGTTTGTCTTATAGTGGTGACAGGAGGTGGCTGGGAGAAAAAACATCACTGCGCCGTCTCTTTCTGTTCCACCTGTGTTCTCGAACTTACGGGATATTTCATCTAATGAAGAACCTTCCAGATCGGCAAGCGGACCCTATATAAGCAGTACGTCGGGCAAGAGGAGGAGTTAGTTAGTCAGTCAGACAGAGTTCGTGGCAATCAGCGTAAGAGTGCAGTGCTAGTGTAAGGACGAGAAGACTGTGTATGTGCAACGGAAGAATTTACGTAATTGTGACCGTGCAGTGGAATTGTAACGTTCGAACTGGTGAATCGTAATTGTGTGCATTACGCAATTCCGTGTAATTGGCAAGTGTTTAACTGTAAGTCGGTGGAAATAAAGAACATTTTTAAGTGGTGCAATTGGACTTTCCATTTCACGAACCCACAAAGTCACAGTATTTACCTGTTACGTCAGCCACCTCCATCTCTATTACGTAATAAGACAATTTCTGCAAAAGCATATTTCTACTGACATGATGTATACAGAAAACCTAGCTTTGTTATGAGTAGTTTGTGGAAGACATCAAAATAAATTGCAGTGGCTAGAGAAAGGCATATAAATGTAAGAAATTATATTTCTATAATGTACTCAAATGTATACTCCAAAAACTGTCAAACATATTGATTTCTGAACAATAATTTTCCATTGAAGCTTTACTTCATCCTTCAGATTTTATTGGGCAATTTGAGGATTATCAATTCCAGCTCCAAGAGGAAATATTTAGAACCAGCTACTATGTTACATGCTATATTACTTTTACTTTGTTCTTTTAACTAATATTTCTTTGGCAAGCTGAACAGAATTTATGACCGTAATGAGAAAACAAATCGAAGGTGGTTTTCTATGTGTTTCAGAACGCCACATTAATGCAATTGCTGTTAGTGTGTATTTATTTAAGTTTGGAGTGGCACTCAATGTTATTTGCATTGTTGTTATTTGAATTTTAACTCTTTCTGTTGTAATGCTGCTTAATCGGAAAAACTTTGCCAGACTTTTGATAATGAAATTTAAACAAACCTTTCTCTCTTTCATAATATAATGTATACATATTTCAAGAACTACAATAACAGGCCTACATGATTTGTGCACTCAGATTATTAAATTAACAATCAAGCAAACCTGTAGTTTTTATTATTTCTGTAAGAATAGTTTCGGCGTGCTGTCGAGAGATCAACCCTCTACCCTCTCCCCCTCTACCCATTGCCCCCTCTACCCATTGCCCCCTCTACATATACCTCTCTCCCTTCCCCCTCTCCCCTCTCTCTCTTTCTGTGTTTGTGTCTGTGCACGTACTGCTTAGTATGAAATAGCTTTAAATGTATATCAGCGTATACCTAAAGACTGTTGTTTTCTACTGCCTCCTAAAATGCTAATCCTGTGCTTACTTTCCCTGTATTATTCATATTCTATACACATTTATGTGTCTTATATTGCAACTTATAAACTAATAATCTTACAGTTTAAAATATTTTTTTACATCTTTACGTTATCTAAACACGCACAGACGCACACGTGCACACGCGCGCGCACACACACGCACGCGCGCACACACAATATAGCACTTACTGCAAACTTAAAGCAGAGCAGCCCTTTGTAAAGAGCAGTTTGAGAAATTATTATGAATATAGTACATTAATAGAAACGTGTATGCTAGAGCACTGTTCTTTGGTTCCTTGCCACGGAACGCGCCCGGGATCACTTCCGACCGTGGGAGCTTGCGGATTTGAAGTCTCGTGTATAGGGCCGGTGCCTACTCAGCATTGTGAGGAAATTGGAGGTATACCAGTTATCGAACCCTGGTCTAGAAACCCAAATTTCCGGCTGGGGGTACCACATCTCCTTCCCGTATCAGTTGTTTGTTTGTTTTGTAGTTTACGTCCTCCAACCTTAAGTCATATCGGACGATGAATGAAATGGGTGAAATGATGCTCAAATGAATCCGGGGTCCATGGTCTTTCAGGATAAGGGAAAACCCCGGAAAATACTTTATCCAGGTAACTCACCTTGACTAAGATTCGAACTCGGGGCCTCTTGAGCGTGAGGCAGACACGCTACCATCCACGCTACTGAGGCGGGCCCCGTATCAGTTGGATGATGGCCCTGCTTTGCTTTGCGTGTATGGGCGTGAGGACGGCAGTCGAGTTGGCAGGTTCAGGACTCACTTCGGGCTGTTATGTCATGTTAAACACGAAACATGCAAGAGATGCTCTTTTAGTTACATTGGTTAACCGGCAGGAGGCACACTCTTTTACCGACCGCGTTATCCTGCCTACAGGCTCTACTTGTTATATACGGTAACATAGAAGAATATTTTTAATTATGTGTCAACTCTGGTAATACAGTATAAATATGTAGTTCAGCTACAGCTAAGTTTCAACTGCCTTCTATTTCGGTAAGTTAAACAGCAGCTGTGTGTATAATAAGGGAATATTGAACGAAGATGTAACTGTGTGTAAGAAAAGAGTTATAACAAAAGAAAATGATTGAAAAAAATGACATCTGAAATCACGAAATGCACCTCGTTTAAGGCTTAATTTTATTCACTCACTTTCTGCTACGAGAACTTTTATAGCATTATAATCAACAAAACATTCGAAACTTTTAATTAGTTAACACGATGTCCACATAATATTAAAACGGTTCAAATGCTTCCCTCTTACCTTCATGCATGTTTCATTATTTAATTTTTGGCAAGAAGTGTAAATGTTCTTACATATGCACTCACACCCCTGTGACCCGCCTCGGTAGCGTAGATGGTAGCGTGTCTGCCTCACGTTCAAGAGGTCCCGAGTTCGAATCTCGGTCAGGTTGAGTTACCTGGATAAGGTTTCCAAGGTTTTCCCTTATCTTCAAAGACGAATGACGGGTAACTCTACGCTCCATGGACCCCGGACGTATTGAGAATTATTTCAACCATTTCATTCATCGTCCGATCCGACTAAATGTTGGAGGACGTAAATTACAACAACAACAATAACAACAACACACCCCTGTGTATGTTGCACTACTTAACTCACACATTGACCGAGCGATATGTTTCAGGCGGTTTCATCTGTGGTCCGCACTCGAGAGGCCCGGGTTCGATTCCCGTGGCCAACCTACCTGACCCATAGTTTTTTCCGGGGTTTACCCGACTCGCCAGACGAATGCTGGGTAGGCTAATTACATCTCACGAATCCTGTCCTTCCATTTCATCCCTACTATGATTTCATATCATCTCCCATCTAGTGGTCTCTTTCAGCCTTTCTTTTTTTTTCTTCTTTTTTTGTAATTTACGTCTTCCAACATTTTAGTCATATCGCACGATGAATGAAATGGGTGAAATGATGCTCAATACGTCCGGGGTCCATGGAGCGTAGAGTTACCCGACATTCGTCTTTCCGGATAAGGGAAAACTACGGAAAAAACCTCATCCAGGTAACTCACCCTGATGGAGATTCGAACTCGGGACCTCTTGAACGTGCGGCAGACATGCTACCATCTACGCCACCGAGGTGGGCCACCTTTCAGCTTAGAAGTGTCAGTGAGAATCTGGCAGTGTATGGCAGGGTGATATGCTTCTGGTAAACACTTCCTCTGCCGGACCGACCTAGTGGACCGTTTCAGGACCACATCAGGTGTATGCCAGTTGTGCCGGCCTGCCAGAGAGTTTGCAGCTGGTCAATTGTAATGATCCTGCCCTATGCGCTGTCATGGCTCCTTAGGACGGCCGTCTCTGTCTCCTCTCACCTCATCCTTCGTTTCGGGGTGCCCTACTAGGGGACATAAGTACAATAAACCAAGTTTGGAAATCCATGCAGAAGCCCCTCCGTAGCACAGTGCAACCGAGTCCAGTGTAGAATAATAGCATCATATTATTACAAGGGCTGTTCAATAAAGAATAATCATAATTTCTTATCGTCATAATTTTTCGCACTAAAATTCAATCTTATTATGTTCTGCTAGCTTAATGTGAAACAAACAGGTCGTAGTACTTTCATCGTTGGTACTCCTGATTTCCGCCTGTAACAACCAGGCAAATTCAGACATATCCAATGTCGCCTACCACTGCAATGGAGGTAACATGCAGTTAAAGTTGATATTAGAGGAAGATCCGGAGTTTCTTTCAAACGTAACCACTGCTGATGAAACTTGGCTACATCATTTTGATCCTGAGAGCAAACAGCAAAGCTCAGTGTGGAAATCTCCTTCATCACCAATCCCCTAAAAAGCAAAGGTGGTTGCTTCTGCTGGGAAAGTCATGGTCATCTCATTCTTCGATATTCATGGAATGTTTTATCATGTTGTACCTGCAAACATATCAGCAACTGGACAATAATACAGGGATGTCCTGAAAACATTGCAAGTCCATATCAGGCGCAAAAGACCACATTTCCACGAAGCAGGCTGAATGCTGTGCCACGATAGTGTGCGGCCTCATATTGCCAATGTTGTTGCTGAATATCTTCCAAAATCAACGTGAAGTGCATCGCTTATCCACCCTATAGTCCGGATTTAGCCCTATGTGACCTTTTTCTATTCCCTAACTTGAAGAAACGCCTTCGTGGGAGGCATTATCCATCATCAGAAGCAGTGGTGGAGGCCGCGGAGGGGATTTTGAAGGATCTCTCAAAAATGGTTTCCAGCATCTCTTTGAAGACCGGCAGAAACGCTGGGACAAGTGCATCGCATTCAGGGGAGACTATTTTGAGAAGTACCATCAAAATTATGAGGATCAGTAAAGATACGTTGTCAAAAAAATTATCATTCTTTATTGAACAGCCCTCGTAAATAATTTTAATACTTAACTCTCACTGCAGTTAGTACATTCTAGATTTAAAATCCGTAAAATACATAATTCCTTCTGAGTATAAGTTTATATTTTGTGACTTGGAAACATTAATGCTATTGCTGACATAATCTTCAAAGTATTCAAGAAGAAAATAGTTAATGTAATGATTAATACTTTATTCTCAAATGTTTTATTTTAAGTGGCTTCATTGTACAAATACACATGCTTTTTTAGTATCTCATTATTTTAGACAGCTGTCTTCAATATACCCAATTAACTGTATGCCCACCTCGGTAGCGTAGATGGTAGCGTGTCTGCCTCAAGTTCAAGAGGTCCCGAGTTCGAATTCGGTCAGGGTGAGTTACCTGGATAAGGTTTCTCCGGGGTTTTCCCTTATTCTGAAAGACGAACGTCGGGTAACTCTAAGCTCCATGGACCCCGGGCACATTTAAGCATCATTTCACCCACTTCATTCATCGTCCGATATGACTTAACGTTGGAGGACGCAAATTACAAAAAAAAAAAAAAAAAATATATATATATAGTTCTCGTTCGCCACTATAATTTTAGAAGATATTTTTAAGAAACCAAAATAATGAAAATAGTGCCCATAATTCATTGCAGTGGAAGAAGTTTATGTCGCCTTCAAACCATCCCCTACCATACCCAAACATTAGTTTTAAGGAACTTCAAAATACGAACTTCTTTCAAAATCGAATATCTGGGGTTGAACATACACAATACGTTCTAGGTATTTCCATCTCGGGTAAACGGTGCAGAAAGTGATAAATAGGATATAATTGCTATCGTAGTGTAATCAAATGTATGATGATCATGATCATGATCATAAAAAGGACCACCAACATATTTAAAATGTACTTTACAGACATTCATTTACATGTGTCCCTAATACATTACACCATTCGTGTTGCTAGTACGCAGCATTGTACCGAGTGTACCATTTTTATTCCTAGGTAACAGTATCTGCCAAGTGCTTGGGCAGAATCCATTAATATTCCTCATCATTCATAAAATCAAACTGTGACAGCTTAAGAATGATTAATAGTGAAAATTAAAAGCAAGGTGGATATACACGAGTACGTCTTTTGAAACACATGAGCATCACATTGAGGTTTAACATACTTTGTGTTGCGTGTTTTGTTTTTCGTTTATTATCAACATCAAATCTTCATGGTTTAGGAGAACTCTCCTGTGCCGGCCTCAACAGCCCCGCCGTGACTGAGTTGTTAGACTTCTTGACTCTCACCAGGGCGACCCGGGTTCGATCCCAAGCAACCGCGAGAATGCGAGAGTTATCCATTCTTCGACAAATGGCTTTCCAATTTTTCTCTATTTATTTGCATCTTTTGTTTTAACAGAAATACAATTAATTCCTTCGTGACTTCATTTCAAACATGATTTTGCCTCGTACATCCATCCCTTTACTACTCGTAGATATTTCATTTATGCTGCTTGTATATGGCTCCAAACTTTATATTTAATATTCCGTCTCTCCGATCCGCACAGTGAGACCGGAACTCCATTATTACAATTTTAGATTTGTATCCTTTTGGGTGTTTATTTTCAAGATAAGAGCTATTATTCCACGAATATATTGAAATTTCCTCTTTTTATTACTTTTTTCTTCGTTATTTGGTCTGAGGGTTACATTACAGACCCAGTAATTAAATTTTTCCAACTGTTCTAGCACTTAAGTATTTAACATTATCTTCAATTTTCCTTTTGTTTTCCTATACACGCTATGATCTTGACTTTTCTACCGATATGTTTCAATCATAATAGTGGATCAATTTTTCTAACCTACACATGCTTATTTGCACTATATCCTCTCTGCATTGTATTAAGAGCATGTCATCGGCAAAGAGTAGCATATTTAATGCATTATTGTTATTTATCTTTATTACTGATGGTATTTCTTGTATTAACTTTCTAGGATTATCTTCCATGTGAATGTTATATTACTATAATTATTACTAATACTTCGTTTTTTTACACATATCTACATATCTATCAACTAGCAGAACAAACACAAATGCAAAGATTTTTCTCTTGCCTCTTTTCTACTCTCTCTCTTCCTCATGCTCTCCTACGTTCATCTTTCTTTCTCTCTCCCATTCTACCCTCTTTCCTAATATTTTTTTCCTATCGCCGTTGTAGCTTGCTATTACCCCTACCTGCATCTGCTGCTTACAAAACCTATAAAAACAGCTACTGATATATAAGCAGGGTTAGGGCTCTTAGGTGCGCACGTTTATTCTTAGCCTGCCTCGGTAGCATGGTGGTAGCATGTCTACGTCTACGTCTACATGTGTAACGTAAATTACACAAAAAAAAAACTTTATTCTTAGGCTAAATTTAAGCTCTTTGGAGAGATTGCGATTTGGATTTCATTACGGAGGGGATTCGGTGCCTAGACCACCATGCTGGACCAATTGTTCCTCGGGAGGAAGCATGAGGCGAAGGAGACAGAGGGCGGCCGACCCAAGGAGCCACGACAGTACAGAGGGCAGGGTCCCTAAAGTTTACTTGGATAGAGACTTCCCCCGACAGGCCAGGACAACGACCTCGCTCCCCTACAGCAGGACGGTAACGAGCCCAGCCCAGCAGCCGAGCCCTAATGGTCCCAAGGCAGGCGATACGAGCCCCAAAGGTCCCTGGCTGGCGGTCGCGAAATGCTCCCAGCAGAGGAGCGGAGACAACCGACATACCGGAGGAGAAATTAGTTTTCCCACAGAGCACGTCATCCCACCATGCGCAGCCGAGACACTCGCCGACACTTCTACTCTGAAAGAGATCACCAGATGAAAGATGATGTGAAATGATAATGGAGATGAAATGGAGGGACAGGAAATTCGGGGGATGTAATTAACCTACCCAACATTCGCCTAGCGATCCGGGAAACCTCCGAAAAACCCATGGGTCAGGTAGGTCGGCCACGGGAAACCAACCCGGGCCTCCCGAATGCGGGACACAGACGAAACCGCCTGGGCCATCCCGCTCGGTCTTTGGAGAGATACCACAGCGTGAATATTTTTTCTAGTTGCCAAGAGAGAGTTTTTCATACACCTTTTTCCCTTTTTGGTACATATATCGCTTTTTCCTCAACCATGCACATAATCCCCTTTCCTCTCTCTTTTTCTTTTAATTTTACTTCCATCCTACTCTATATGATTTTAATTAATGTAAAATACTTAACTTTTAATTAACATCTCCTCATCTTGCTGTGAAGAGGTGAAGAGTAAGCCTACCTCTTTTACTAAACGTTGCGCTGGAGTTGAAAGCACACCTACAACAATACAAAATAATTGCATACGACAAATCCGCTTTCTCTTGCTTTAGCGCTATAAAGCAGCCCTCAATAATGTAGGGGAGAAAGTTAATCTCCGGTTGTTCAAAATATATGAGCTGCAGAAAGTTAATGCCTGTAAAGTAATGCAATCAATTATGGACTTTTGTCAAAACTGGCCTACTGGTATCGAGTTTGAAAAGCTTCTTGTGATTACGGACCAGGCTCCATACATTGTTTCACCTGGTAACCAATTGCAGCCTTTATTTCCTAAGTTGGATCACACCGTTTACAGAGTTTGTGAATCCATAAGGAAGAAAAATGACATCGCAAATCAGTTCATCTCTGCCCTGAAGAAGATTCTGCTGAAAGCTCCAAATCGTGTTGTGGTTTACAAGGAAACCGCTGGCCTGCACCTTCCGAATTTCCCGGTCATTACTCACTGGGGATCTTGGATCGAGTGTGCTGCTATGTTGTGTGAAAATTTTGACAATATTAAGGAGTTGTGCTTTCTTTGGATCCAGCCAACGCAGTTGCAATTTCCAAGGCACAGCAAATTCTGTTGCAGGAGAAAACACATAATTTGCGGACAGAACTATATTGGGTCTATAGTTACAAGTACCTGACTGCTAATATTAAACTATTAGAAGAACAAGGTTTGGAAAAGGAGAATCAGTGGGATATTTTTACTTCCTTGAGGGAGCTGTTAGATGGCTCTGCCAAAGACAAACTTTAGTTTAGTCTTCAGAAGAATCTTGAATCTTCGCTCCATCTGTAGAATTGCCATTCCGAGTGAATACAAGGTTTGCCGCACTGGTTTATGTAGATGTCCAAAGAAGCTTTAGCATCTATGAAGACAGTCTATCTCCTAATAGATACAGATTTACTTTAAACACTGTAGAGATGCTTAATGTCTTGAAGTACAATAACTTCATGTGTTCTTCTTCTTCTTCTTCTTCTTCTTCTTCTTCTTCTTCTTCTTCTTCTTCTTCTTCTTCTTCTTCTTCTTCTTGTGAGTGATAACTTTGATGTACTTTTTTAATTCAATAAATTAGAATAAAGGAAAGAGAAATTGTTGAGTAAGTTGAAAAAACATCATATTTTTTCCTTTCTTTACTTTTTTGAACAACCTTTCCCTTCCTTTTTTCATCTGAAATTTGCACCTAAAAATCCTAATCCTGTATATAGGAATTAAAATACGCGTAAACTTGTGACTCCGCTTATGTTTGCAGTATTAGAAGGACCATTCTTTAGTGTATTCCTTTTTATTTATTTTACGTCAATTTAATCATGGTCATATATTGCCCTGTGACAGTTATATTTTATTCTAAAAGTTCAATTCTGTTATTTTAAATTTATTAAGAAAATAAGACATTGGAAATTATTAAAAGAAACTTTAGTGGACAGTAAACGATATTAAGAAACAAATGAAGATAAACTTGTGATTAAATAGATACAAACAAAGGAACAGGAATACTATAAATGTGTTTAACGACGATAACAGTAGTCTAAAATAATAACAAAAGAACTTTATTTGAATGTTGAATTGTTTAAATATGATTTAAACAAAATATTATGTAAATTACCTAATATGGTTATGAAAAGTGATTCACTGATCAAGGCGCCCGCCTCGGTAGCGTAGATGGTAGCGTGTCTGCCTCACCTTCAAGAGGTCCCGAGTTCGAATCTCGTTCAGGGTGAGTTACCTGGATAAGGTTTTTTCCGGGGTTTACCCTTATCCTGATAGACGAAAAATTATTGAATTGCCATAGCAACGGCCACTTAAATACTTCAAATTATCTAGAGTTATCATTGTGTGCATGGACGTCGTCGAGTCAAGAAACGAAGTCTTATCACTCTGAGGGAACTCAATTTTAGGTAAATTTTGAAGGAAACCGACGTTTATGAAGTTCTTATTAATTTACGTTACAACGCGTTTTTGTTAACTTAATACTCAACTGAAAATTGGAATATTTAAAAAGAATTTGAATGATTATTTCGTTTCATTTAGTAAATAAGTTACAATTCCCATCCGAGACCAAACCCAAGGTAAGGGAATTGTAACTAATTTACTAAATGAAACGAAATAATCGTTCAACTTCTTTTTAAATATTATAATTTTCAGTTCAGTATTAAGTTAACAAAAACGCGTTGTAACGTAAATTAATAAATAACTTCATAAACGTCGGTTTCCTTCAAAATATTTACTTAAAATCGAGTTCCCTCACTTTGTTTCTGAACTCGACGACGTCCATGCACCGAATGATAAATCTAGATAATCTGAAGTATTGAAGTGGCCGTTGGTATGGCAATTCAATAATTTTTCGTTTTTCAGGATAAGGGAAAACCCCGGAAAAAACCTTATCCAGGTAACTCACCCTGAACGAGATTCGAACTCGGGACCTCTTGAAGGTGAGGCAGACACACTACCATCTACGCTACCGAGGCGGGCGCCTTGATAAGTGAACCAGTTTTCATAACCATATTAGGTAATTTACATAATATTTTGTTTAAATCATATTTAAACAATTCAACATTCAAATAAAATTCTTTTGTTATTATTTTAGACTACTGTTATCGTCGTTAAACACATTAATAGTATTCCTGTTCCTTTGTTTCCACCTATTCAATCACAAGTATACCTTCATTTTTTTCTTAATATACTTTACTGTCCACTAAAGTTTAATTTAATAATTTCCAATGAATTATTTTCTTAATAAATTTAAATTAACAAAATTGAACTTTTAGAAATAAAATAACGGTCACAGGGCAATGATATGGCCATAATCAAATTGACGTAAAATATAAAGGAATGCACTAAAGAATGGTCGATCTCATACGGCAAACATAAGTGCAGTCACAAGTTTACGTACATTTTAATTCTTATATACAGGATTGCTAAAGCGCACAACAAGTGCGTCCTGAGCATA
The DNA here is from genome assembly GCA_030765055.1 of Mantis religiosa. NCBI lineage: Eukaryota > Metazoa > Arthropoda > Insecta > Mantodea > Mantidae > Mantis > Mantis religiosa. The sequence goes on along the minus strand of JAUKNK010000032.1, from coordinate 604,545 downwards.
TTAAAAATATAAAAACATATATTAATAGATAAATAAGTTCGTTTGTAATTAAAGTAAATCATGCTGCGCGCGCATATTGAAGCTGGCAGACGTAACCAGTTGTCTATCATGGCGGAACTGGCGAGTACTGTTACACATGGGCGCGGAAAGTCTTTTCGAATTTTTTTTTTTTTTTTTTTTTTTTTTTTGTAATTTACGTCCTCCGACGTTAAGTCATATCGGACGATGAATGGAATGGATGGAATGATGCTCAAATGCGCCTGGGGTCCACGGAGCTTAGAGTTACCCGACATTCGTCTTACAGGATAAGGGAAAACCCCGGAAAAAACCTTATCCACGTAACTCACCCTGACCGAGATTCGAACTCGGGACCTCTTGAACGTGAGGCAGACATGCTACCACCATGTTACCAAGGCGGGCTTTCGAAGTGGTGAAAAGATAACAATATTGAATGTATTTAACAAGTTCTGTGAAAAATTTCCAGAAGTTGTTATTGATGAAGTGGTGAAGTTAACATCTGAGGTTACCGATGTGTCGGTTTCCAGCATTTATAGTGCACGCAAACAAAAAGCTACATTCAGTGAAGTTTCAACTCCCGGCAAGAAGAGACCACGTGCCAGATGTCTATGATGGGTTTGTGAGGTCAGCAATCTGCCGAAAACTTTCATAAATTCTTTGTTAATAATGAGCCTCCCACCTCAAACAAAGTGACGCTAGTAGACGCAGCATTTCATGTAGTAGCACCTGATAACTGGTGTGCCTGTCTCCAACATGTGATTCGCGAGAAACAAAAGCTCTGGGACTTGGAGGGCATTATTGACACCGTCGTACAAAAATGCGTGATACTTTTAGGGGAGGATGGATCGATCGACACGGAGACGACGGACCTGAAAGGTATCCAACCAAATTCCAGCTCAGATTAGAGGATTGCAATTGACGTAAATAGCAGTTAATTTTCATGCATATTAATAGTGTGCTGCCTGATACTTAGCTCGAAAAAAATGTCTTTAGTGTAGAAAATTTATATTAATATTATACTGAACAAAGCGGTTAAGCGGTTGACTTGAATAAATATGTGTGTTTTGTGTTGAAAATGTATATTATTATATTAACGAAGCGGTAACCTTACTGTCATTTCGAGCGCACGTTGACGGGGAGCGATACAAACCAGTGTTTTGTTTACGGTACTTTATTCCCTCGTTAGACATAATATAGCAATTAGATATATATCTCGATGCTCATGTTGTACTTCTCTCAACTGGGAAGACGTTATTCATTTTTTAAATCTTGGCCATGCAGAGATAATGTAATTTTAAATACATCCTAGAGCGACCATATTTAAAACACTTGACTACCGCCTAAAGCCTACTGCAATCTCCTCTTCTCCTTGTAGATAAAAGATAACTAATCCTTGTTTCACATAAGCTTGGCCCGTATATCTTAAAGGTCACGTGACCTTATCACTTCTCATTGGCTGCTATTGTAGTATAAGACTGCTTTGCGGTAAAAATTAGTTCGCAACTTAACACGGTGATATATCTTTATGTTGGAAGAGAACTGTCAAATTTATATTTTTGCAGCTGTTTGAATTAAATATACTACGCAACACAGTTTATTTATCTGAAATGCATGTTAATTCTTAAACGAAGTAAACAGGAGGTTCTTTTGCTCAGAAGCAAAGTTTATATGACTTATCACTGACCTTGTTCTGAACTAGATTAGTCATATTTTGCCATTCGACTGTGTGCTGTGCCGAGTGCGAGAGCTAAATTATTTTATTGATCGTTTATTGCGCGTGTACTTATTATATGTATAATGGCAGAGTCTACCGCCATTTTTTCGCTGAAGCATCGCAAGGGTAAACCTTTACAAAGCGGTGAAAAAGAATTGTGGTGCATGTGTTTAATGCAGTCACAGAAAAGAATCCGTCTTTGTCAGTGAGAAAAGTCAAACAGCTGTGCTCTCAACTTACAGGTGTGAGTGTTCGATGCGTAGGAACTTCGCGACATGAAATTGAGACAAGAAGACTTACCACTCCAGGGGTGATATTGCTGTGTGGCGAAGACATTATTTAAGGACAATCAGACTGTACCGGGGATACAAGTCGCAAAATATACTACCTTGACGAGACTTTGGTGAATGAAGGACACGCAACAAGTATGGCGTGACTTGGCTTTTAAGACTGAAAGACAAGCATTTTTGCAAGGTATGTGTGCTGGTTTTAAAAAATCCCAGTGGAAAAGGCCCAAGGCCTTTCATTATAAACTTGTTTCAGTTTCATTGCTCATTCATTCAGTTTCAACTTGCTCAGTTTCACTATAAACTTGTAATTTTGCATGCCTTCATATTCTTATTTGTATGATTTTATCTATCTTCCTGGCAATTATTATGGCGTTTACTTCAGCTTTAAATGTGACGGGAAGGCACCGCCTATGATCTATGGTGCGAAAGCATTAGGCAATTAGGGTGAGAAGGAAGGTAGTTGCACACGGAGTGATACATATCAGCGAGGCAAGGTTATATGAAACAGATTATTGCAATCAGATGTTTATCTCGATTGCCATGAAGTAGAAGAATAAACATTTGCAAGAATAGTTGGGACAAGTGTAGATAAGTCATGTAATTTCAACACATCAGCATTTTGTTTTCGAATTACTTTTTTAAACCACACAGAAACACACGCACACTTGCGTATACATATATATGCTTAACACCTGTTCGAAGAAAGAATGCAGTATTTGGAGAGGTCGCTGGTGTAGCATCGCTCGGTTTTTAAGAGGACAGAGAAGGCGAGAATATGGTATAGTACAGACTGACCATCAAAATATCAGACAGCGTACGTAACAGGATGCATATTTTTTGCACTTGTGAAACCGATATCCCTTAACTTTAATAATTCTCCAGAATGTGCCCTTTACCTTGAAAAGTGATCTTTTCTTGTACACCATTCATCAGTTTACGTACTGTAAGAATATCTCTTCTCTGTTTGTAAAACATAGTAGCTCTGTTCCCTGTAGAAGAGCTGGATTAGATAAATTTTCCTCAATTCACGAACAGATTTGCCAAATTGTTAACAGAAGCAATCTACGCAGTCATTTAAGACAATAATCGTGTAAACAGAAAAACACTACAATGGCAATCTAAAAACATGCCTCAAAAATTCTTTCAATTTGGGACAAAAAATTCATTTACTTTTGTTGTTTGTCAATCAGGAACCATTAATTAAACCAGATAGATATTTGTAGTCTTTGGTTTTCCTGATTTTGAACGTGGTAATTTGCTAAAGACTTGTGTTGCTCACTTAACTTAAATACATGCTTTGCAAAACGGTAAGCATGTAAAATTAGCTCCTATGTGTTTCGAGAAGCAAAATGTCAGTCATCTTTAAGACTTAAAAAAATTATGGCACACTTGCATGTGCTTGAAAATATATTGTGTAAACTAAATAAATACGAGGGCTGTTCAATAAAGAATGATCAAAATTCATTTATGACAACGTACCTTCACTCATCCTCATAATTTTGATGGTCGTTCTCAAAATAGTCTCCCCTAAATGCGATGCACTTGTCCCAGCGTTTCTGCCAGTCTTCAAAGACAAGCTGGGAACCATTTTTGAGAGGTACTTCAAAATCGCCTCCGCAGCCTTCACCACTGCTTCTGATGCTGGATAATGCCTCCCACGAAGGCGTTTCTTCAAGATAGGGAATATAAAAAGGTCACATGGGGCTAAATCCGGACTATAGGGAGGGTGAGGGATGCACTTCACGTTGATTTTTGCAAGATATTCAGCAACAACATTGGCAATATGCGGCCGAGCATTATCGTAGTGCAGCATCCAGCCTGCTTCATGGAAATATGATCTTTTGCACCTGATATGGACTTGCAATGTTTTCAGGACATCCCTGTAGTATTTTCCAGTTGCTGATGTGTGTGCATGCTGATAAATCTTTCCATGAATATACAAGAATGAGATGACCATAACTTTCCCTGCATAAGCAACCACTTTTGTTTTTTGGGGGCTTGTTGATGAAGGAGATTTCCACACTGAGCTTTGCTGTTTGCTCTCAGGATCAAAATGATGTAGCGAAGTTTCATTAGCAGTGATTAAGTTTGAAAGAAACTCCGGATCTTCCTCCAACATCAACTTTAACTGCATGTTAGGCCGCGCTGTGGCTCAGTGGTTAGACCGCTTGGCTCTCACCAAGGCGGCCCGGGTTCGATCCCAGGCGACCGCAAAGTGAGATCTGTGGTGGACAACACGGCGCTGGGGCGGGTTTTCTCCGGGACCTCAGGTTTCCCCCGCCATCTCATTCCACCGGTGCTCTATCTTCATCTCATGTATAATCAGTGTCACCGCCTGCGGTGCCGTATGTAGTAAAAGCGGGCGTTAAACACTACACATTCATTCATTCAAACATTCTGCATGTTACCTCCATTGCAGCGGTAGGCGATACTGAACATGTCTGAACTTGCCTGGTTCTCTCAGGCGGGAACCAGAAGAACCAACAATGAAACTACCATGGCGTGTTTGTTTCGCATTAAGCTAACAGAATGTAAAAATATTGAATTTTACTGCGAAAATTTATGACCGTAAAAATTATGATCATTCTTTACTGAACAGCCCTCGTAGATGTCAGGGACTGTAGTTAATGTCCATCAGAAACAAATGCTTGAAAAGTGCAAAAACTAAACCTATGAAGGGCATAAGCCCACGTGAACCTTTCTGTACTCCTATTCACTCAGTAGAAGACAAGAATATTCACTATTTGAGAAGGATTTAGTAATGCCTTTGTAGAAGCATTCCCAAGTACATTGTGAATATGTCCTTTTAGGTAAAGGAAGGTTAGTAAATACAGACAAATGAATGGGGCAAATTAGTGTATCTCTGTTTAAAACAAAATTTTACTTTGTGAGCTAAATTAAAATGCATTCCTTTATTAGCGGTGACTTTTGTATAAAACATTTTGTAACAATATGTTGTATCTGTTGATAGCCATAGAGTACACACATTACAAACTCCCTTTTGTTTCTTTGGCACTAAATGTAATTTCGTCTTACCTGGTTTCATTAAATGCGTCAGGTCATGATTTGGTACAGTCCAAACAATTTCCTCTCCGGTGAGCTATTACTATCAGCGCTGAGATTTTTTATCAGTGACCTTCACCAAGCAATATCAACTTAGTAGGAACAAACACGCTTATTTTTGTCTCCAGGGGCGATTTAAATATTCACCTATTCCTGAAATGTATACCCTTGTTAAATCACAGAGGAACAGCTTTAAACAACAGAAATGTAATTAAATATGTCAAATAAAATAGGAACTGAGACACAGTCAACTTTCAAGAGATAAAGTGCATACGCTTTCTAAATTCAATCCGTGATTTACTTACTTTGATAGCACGAAAGCCTGTCACATATCAGTTGATATACTGAAAGCAAATTATTATCTGCATTGCTGTTTTACACCGTCAAATTAATATTCTCTTAATATAGGCATATACATTATCTCACAGAGAATTTTCAAGATTTTTTAAATGCAGTTAGGAAACAAAACTTGATCAAAGAGTTGTTTAGATTTGGGGACTTTTTACAGTAAAATCTTTAATCATAATCTGGCTTTCGTCTATCCAAGCACTCTACCTCACGCATGTGTGCATATTTCCACATAGCTTTGCTTGAGTTATCAACGTATCAATAGAAAACGCTTTTGTAGGTGAATACGTATTTTTATATAATTTTATACATTTTGCACTAAGGGTGCCGGAGTAACGCACTGATTTCGTTCGCAACTCTCGTGCTGAGGGTCCGAGTTCGATTCCTGACTCTGGGGTGTCGATTTTAAGTCGGCCCTATCCACGCCTTTACCTCTCTCTAGCACATGTGAAGTGTCCCCTATGCCCAACGTGGTTCGGAGTTCACGATATGAGCTGTAGGTCCTCTCCCCTCACCGTTATCTTTGCTATCACCCTATCATTGGAGGTAATAGACACCACCCTTTGGGTACCTACACCTGAGAAATGGGTCCGGTTATCACGTGGTGGGACGAGGTTACCCCGAAGTCCGCAGTTGTCATATAGGGAGCTTTCTTTTTTTTTTCTTTTTTTTGGTAATTTACGTCCTCCAACGTTAAGTCATATCGGACGATGAGTGGAATGGATGAAATGATGCTCAAATGAACCCAGGGTCCATAGAGCTTACAGTTACCTGACATTCGTCTTTCAGGAAAAGGGAAAACCCCGGAAAAACTTTATCCAGGTAATTCACCCTGACCGAGATTAGAACTCGGGACCTCTTGAACGTGAGGCAGATACGCTACCATATATATATATATATATATATATATATATATACAGAGAGAGAGAGAGAGAGAGAGAGAGAGAGAGAGAGAGAGAGAGAGAGAGAGAGAGAGAGAGAGAGAGAGAGAGAGAGAGAGAGAGTTGGTATACATATATATTTGGCACTATTCATTTATTATCACATGTTTTATGAATTTTATTAATATACTACACACAAATCAGTTTCTCCTTTATATTTTGTGTGGCAAACAACATGAGTAGCTTGCAACATTCTGCTTATCCTGTAATCTTAGATTACGTGTTAACAGCTCGCTACTATATAAACATATACAGGTAACTTGCAGGAAAGAAGTTTCAGCTACTAGATGATCACTGCACAATGAACTTGAACTCAACACGATTACGCGTTCGAGTTAATCTTAATGTGCCAGTTCAGTATAGCTCACAAGTTGTGAGTAATGCTTAATACGCGGGTTGAGTGATTCGTCCATGTACCAAAATGTCGTTCGTAAAAGTTAGTGTAACTTTTCGGTTACAGCAGTATGTTAAACAATTTTCATACGAATTTAAGCAGACATAACAATTCTAGATTGTCAGACTTGTGGAAAGTCTGTAAAGGCCAATCGACACTCCCAAGTAACGCAGCATCTATCCGGCAATGAAAATATATTGGTGGTTTCATGTTCTTCTAAGAAGGAGGCTCCTTTTAAGAGAAATAGAATGTTTCAGCTCATATTCTGGTTCTTACAAATGTCGTGAATCTTATTCATATTCATGTCGATCTTTTATTTCGGCGGATATTCCTGTACTTAAAGTGAACAAACCAGCAGTTAACGCTTTTCTGGTGAAGTACACGAACTTTGATCCTCCAGATGAATCCACTTTTAGGAAACACTACCTTCCAAACGGCCACAAAGAAACATTACGAAAAATCAGAGCTTTGTGCGAAAATGAGAAAACATGCGTGTGTACTTATGAAAGTCAAGACTCAACAGGAAGAAAATTGGGAAATGTAGTGGTAGCTATTTTTAAATTTAATGAGATAATTTCTAATCGAAAGTTTCTACTAGGTTGCAAGGAAATGTCGGCAGCAAAACACAATGTTGTTAGACTCTTCAATTACAGTATGCACAAATTATGACCAACTGGTGTTAAGTACGATAATGTTCTTATTTTTCTGACCATGTAGCATCTTAGATGAAGAAAGCAGCGCCCTCCTCGGTAGCGTAGATGGTAGCCTGTCTGCCTCATTTTCAAGAGGTCCCGAGTTTGAATCTCGGTCAGGGTGAGTAGCCTGGATAAGGTTTTTCCGGGGTTTTCCCTTTCCTGATAGAGGAATGTCATGTAGCTCTAAGCTCTACGTCCCTCGAACCTTCAGAGCAGCAACATGGGTCGTGTCAAGAGAGGAACGAAGAAACCAGCAGTCATTGTCGCCGCACAGCCAGCCGAGGAGGAACGTCCAACAACACCGCAGCCAGAACCCGGCCCTGCTACCCAGCCGGGAGTAGGCCAGTCGCCAGCGCTAGCCAGCTAGCCAACGCCGCCTCAACCACTGCATCGCCGCACGAGCATAGTGGTAACGGGAGTGCCTCTGGACCTGCAAGCACGATACGTGCTTGCTGCCCGTCAGCAATGAGGGCCACACACATCACCTCAGCCCGAGGTCCGACACCACTCTTCCGGGTGGAGCTACACCACTCGTCCGGGTGGAGCTAGCCAGCCACGCAGAACTGGAAGCTGCTTTAGCTAACGGCCTGCCCTTATTAGGGTGGGTGCTGCGCACTGAAGTCCACCGACAGGGCCCTCAAGCTCCATGCCACCGCTGCTGCGCCTACGGGCATGCAGCCGAGACCTGTGCAGCCGAGCCGAAGTGCCACTACTGTGGTGCTTCCAGCCTCACCTCTGTCTGCACAAAACACGACCTCCTGCAACGCCGCCGCTACTCTGCCTCCTGTGGAGGGCACAGCCATTTTACCGGAGAGGCGCTATGCCCCGTGCATCCCTGCAGGAAGGCATCGCCTGTCCCTCCAGCGCCGCCAACCACTCAGTAGCTGCTGAGCGCTCAGCCTCATCAAACTCCTCAATAGCCGGCAACACCAGACTACACCACCAGCCAGGAGCAGCTCAGGGAGCAATTCCAGGGCCTAGGGGAGGTCGTTCAGGATCTTCATTCGGAGCTCCTGGTCATAGCGGCCAAGCTGACCGCCCTCGATGACCTCCTAAGAGAGCTCCAGACCACGCAGACAACTTACATCACTACAGAGCACCAATCCATAAACCGGAAGCTGGACGAGCTCACTACGAGCGTTAGGGGGCTCCTCAGGAACTCTGTAAGCCTAACCCTCCTTCCGCGTGAACCACCTTCAGAGAACCAGCACATCACAGAACAACAGCGCAAGACCGTCAGCCAGTTGTACGTGGAGGACATCAAATCTCGCCACGTACGGTGGAAAGCAAGACACCAATAATCTGGTACCTGTCCTTACCCATTGCCACCTTTTAACCCCTAGGCTGCAGTCAGGTTTCATATCTGTAGCCTAGTAATACCTTCCAGCATCCCATCTCTCACATACTAACGCGGGTGATATGCGGGACCGCACAAAGCCACGCCATTCACACATTATTATCCTTTCATAATCCGGTGGAGGTTTTTAGTGGGTACTGCCAAGAACAGGCGAGCCCCACAGTCCCCATTGTGCCCTCCAACACAGTGGGGCTGCGTAAATGGATTTTTCCTCCACTCGAAAAAAATCTAAGCTCTATGGACTCTGGATTCATTTGAGCATTTCACTCATTTCATTGATCGCCTGATATGACTTAACGTTTAAGGACGTAAATTGCAACAAAAAAGGAGCCGAAAGATTTAGCGTCAGCTATTCGGAAATGAGACATGTGACTTGCGATGTGCATGAGCTCCATATAGTGTGCGAAACTGTTCGCTTGTTATATTCCAATGTGGACAAGTTGGTATCCAATAGAAAGGTGTTTTTAAATCCACTAAGAGGGTTGATCTTTTTAGGAATAAAAACATCAATGTTCCATTACCAACAACACCAACTGTTACTCGCTGGAGCACTTGGTTTCAGCAGTGATGTACTATGTAGAATATTTTGATAGTTCTAAATCGGTTGTGGATGAACGTTGAAGCGGGATTTTTACAACGCACATGCGATGTTGAATATGCTGTGATAATGCACCACGTTATGGCGACATTTTCTTAGTCTTCTATATGATTTGAAGAAGTATTTCTTAATATTACTCGCTGTAATCCACGAACATCCACCTTTTGTAACGATTAAACATATTTTCATACAATTCTAAACATTACAATCATTACAATCTTAATACAATTATTTTCTTAGATTTCTGTTGTCTTTACACACACGCGATTTCTTCAATTTTCAGAAAATAAGGTTCCTGTTTAACTTCTATTTTGGTCCATTCGCTTCGACATATTCCACGATCCGGAACACGTCTGTTCTCTTCGATGTTACACAATCGAAAGACGCTTTCTTTCCTAGCTGTTTTATTAAGATTATTGATTTTTCTTTCCTTCGTTGTCATCGCTACCAATCAAACTTAATTTTTACTGATCGACGTCACACATTACATAATCTAATTTTTAAAACTACCAATCATAAAAAATTAACTTTATTTCATTCACATGTAACGTCATCTCATGGCCTACTGAATTTAAACAATTTTTCTTGTTTATTATAACTTTCCATATTAATTCTTAAATCATATTTAAACATGTTTAAATATTTTTCAATTCTCGGGCCCTAAACCAAAACAACAGTTACAAACTGTATAACGAAATTTATAGAAATTGTTCAAACTCTGCTACGTGACAGTTCTTTGAGAAATGAACTGGCGTGTATTGCTGCTAATTTGAATTCCTTATGCGATTCCATTAAAAATCAGAAGCAATAACTAATCTCTTGATATAAATTGTTAAAGAAATCGTCACTGTAAAAACCAAATCCACTCACTCGAAGGCTTTAAAATGCAAACCTAAAAAACAGGCTGTAATCGATGATTGAAAAAAATGCAGGTTTTCAAATTATGAGACATTTTCCAAGAAGTCCATCAAGTAGACATTGAGATGTGCAAGTATTAGTGGCTTACCTATAGTGAAATATGCAAGACTGACATCACGTGACGTAGAACGATCATTCTCCCAATACTGGGCAGTGCTACCTGACAATTGGCAGAAGTTTCTAATGGACAATTTAGAGAAGGCATGGATTATGCACTCTAATTCTAAACAGTTTCCAAATGACATCTTATATCAATAATCCATCACTGGTGACTTATCAAAACAGATCTGTTTTATTAGAAGGTTTTCTATTACGTAAAATGAAAGAAAATATTTTTGTGTTTTAGTAAATATTTTGAACTTTTTAACAAATGCTTTTTTTCATTTTTAATGTACAAAATATGAACAAATGTAAGTTTTATAGCACCTAAAGATCCGTTCTCTAGTTATCAGTCTTCCTGTAGCGGGAGCGGTTCACTATAATCTCACTCACATTCTGCTTAGCATTATCGTACCAGGCAATATGAGAACTCCTCAAAAACTTCTGAGCATTATTAACACGTTCAACTAGTGTTACATTTGCCTCTGGGTAGAAATGTTGTGCAAGGTAGTCAACACTCTCCTAAAATCATCCTGTTTATGATTTATGATTTATGTATCTGCTCACATTTGAGCCCTGCGTCTTCTATAAAGTTTTAATTTTTATTTTTCAAATATCAAATAGAAATGCTGCTTTCCACCCCAAATTACGACATAAAGATTTCATCCGAAATTGATATTGTGGACCTTCCTGAATCCTCTCCACAAGGCACTTTTTGAATTAAATTTTGAATGTGTATTAACAGAGTAACTCCAAAAAGTTGGTTAAATACCAAACTGTGTTTAATTTGTGTCCTTCTAAGGTACGGTACTATTTTAACGAAACCCCTCTACTTAAAATCCTTTACATGGAAAGAGGTTCATGATTATTTTATTTGCTTAAAACTGACACCAACCATTTGTACTACAATGTCGTTATGTTTAATACACTTAAATGACAAATAACATGTATAATCTTGAATACATTCGGAATAGTCTTTCGAATCCTCTTCATTCTGAATTACTTTTTCAAAATTGATAAACTGTAAGAGATAGACAAAATTTTACTACGAAAAGTCTAGTTTTAAAGCACAAAATTTCAGTATGTGCGTGCACGTGTATGAAGTAAATTTTCGAGATTTTTCTTGTAATTGCTTTGAATTTTCAAAATACTTTTATGAAATGGATAGGTTTTATATTGTATCCATACAGAGAAATTGAAATGTAAACGGTCCTGTTTTTTAAAAAAATGATTTGCTTTACCTTATATTTCTACCAAGAAATGTCAACATATGAATATAAGTTGAACGTTTATCTGCGTTAAGAACTATTTGAAAAAGTCTGTAAGAATTGCTTGTAGAGATATGAGTAGAGGAAGTCGTCGTGAATGCAAAATCAGCGCACCCGTATTTGTTTCTCCCCTTTCAACCCCATCAAATAGCAACTTATTTTAAAATAGTAATTAAACCACCAAATAGCTAGTGTAAATAAAAGCATTAGGAATCCCAAGTAATTGCTGATTTCTTATAACTACATTTTCCCGAACCTCCTCAGAGCAAATGCTTGCTGATTTTAAACGCTGAGCTAATGCTCACGAAATGGCACTAATATGTACCAATATTGTGTTGATGCCTTAAAGAACCCTTGTCGTATATAGTGAATTATTAGGTTTTCTCTTTTCAACCTCTTCATAACTTAGCTGAAACTAAATAAGACCTCCACTGATGACATTTCGTGGGAACCTCACCTTTTCTTAATTCTGCGGAAACACCGTCATGCCGAGGTTCAACCGCCACGTTTCCTAGGGAATCATGTAGTCGCCAGGTGCAGTGCTCGTGACCATGGCAGCGCTCCTACTTTGAAGGCCAAGCTATTATAAAATCACACCTTAACGTGGTAGGGTGTCGGCCTCAGGTTCAAGTGCTTCCGAGTTCGAATCTCCGTCACTTGTCTGGATAAAGTTTTTTCGGAGTTTTCCCTAATCCTGAAACATGAATGTGAGATAACTCCAAGCTCTGTGGGTCCTGCGCTCATTTGAGCAGGATTTAACCCATTTCGTTAATTAATTCAACGTCCGACGTGCCCGTACATGTTAAAAGGACATTACACCCTATTTTTAAATATGCACGTGTTAAAAATACCCGTACCTTGATATCTCAGTATTTCTATAAGGTGGGTGTCAGTATTGGATTCATGCAACCACCATCAACAACGTGTTCCTTCTGTTAGTGCTCGCTAAGCTCTTTACCATTGTTAACACAACGTTATGCAATGCTTGCATTGGATTGGATTACGGTACGGAGGAGCTTGGACACTGCGACCAGTCTTGATCTATTGGAACTATTTCCCATGTGGGGCATACCCGAGAGGAAGGGTGAGGTGAGAGGATACAAAGGGTTGCCGTCCAAAGGAGTCGCGACCGTGGAGAGGTCAGGCATCCTACACGATACTAGTTGGAGACTTCCCGGTAGGCCAACACAACGGCAGCTCACACGACTGTGGTCCGGAAATGGCTCCACCAGACCGGACTCGGAGCCCGGAGACCGTCTTACAGGAAGAGGAAGTCTTACTCAGCATGTTAACCTGCTACGCACCATCGAGACACCTGCCGACACTTATGACCTGAAAGAGAACACCAGAGGAGAGTGATGATGATGATTTATATTTAAGGGCGCTCAACTCAATGGTCATCAGCGGCCTTTCAAAAACTGTACTTCACTTTACTATCCTTCCTTTAACTTATTTTTAACTCTGCTCTGGATCCCCTTTGGCTTTGCATTGGTTTTTCTCTTGCTTTCCTCTAGCTCCGCTTTGGCTTTGCTTTGGCTTTACTCTCACTTTACTCTTTCTCTGCTGTAGTTCTGCTCTGGCTCCACTTTGACTTTGTTTTGACTCTACTCAGGCTCCGCTCTGGTTTAGCTCTGGTTTTCTCCGGCTTCACCCTAACTTCACTCTAAAATCACTAACTCAAAGCCGGGTTACCTCTGGCTTTGCTCTGGCTAGGTTCCGTTCCTCCTCCGGTTCCGCTCTGGCTTCGCTCAGGCTTCGCTCTGGCCTCACACTAACTTCATTCTGTACCTTAACTCTGGCTTCGCTTTGCCTTCGCTCTGGCTAGGCCCCGGTCATTACTCCGGTCCCGCTCTGGCTTGCCTCTGGCTCCGCTCAAGCTCTTACTCTGGCTACGCTCTGACTTTGCTCTGGCTAGGTTCCGTTCCTCCTCCGGTTCCGCTCTGGCTTCGCTCAGGCTTCGCTCTGGCCTCACACTAACTTCATTCTGTACCTTAACTCTGGCTTCGCTTTGCCTTCGCTCTGGCTAGGCCCCGGTCACTACTCCGGTCCCGCTCTGGCTTGGCTCTGGCTCCGCTCAAGCTCCACTCTGGCTAAGCTCTGACTTTGCTCTGGCTAGGCTCTGGTCACCGCTTAGGTCCCACTCTGGTTTGGCACTAGTTTCGCTCTGGCTTAGCTCTTGCTTTACTCTACCATTCTTTAACTTAACTCTGCCTTGGCTCTGTCTTCGTTCTGGCATGGCTCTTGCTAGATTCCGGCCCCGCACTTGTCCGGCTCTGACTTTGCTCTGGCGTTACACTTAACTTCATTCTTAACTCTGGCTTGGCTCCAGCTCCGCTCTGGCTTCACTCCGGCTTCACTCAAACCTCACTCTAACTTGGCTGTGGCTAGGCTCCGGTCTCCCTTCGGTCCCGGTCTGGCCTCAGTAACTTCATTCTTTAATCTAACTCTGGCATGACTCTGGCTTTGCTCTGGCTTGGCTCTGGCTAGGTTCTGGCCCACCTCCGGTCCTGCTCTGGCTTCGCTCTGGCCTCACTCTAACTTCATTCTTTAACCTAACTCTGGCACGGCTCTGGCTTCGCTCTAGCTTGGCTTTGGCTAGGTTCCGGCCTGCCTCCGGTCCTGCTCTGGCTTCGCTCTGGCTGGGCTCCGGTCACTACTCCGGTCCCGCTCTGGTTTGGCTCTGACTTCGCACTGGCTCCGCTCTGGCTAAGCTCTGGCTTTGCTGTGGCTCCGCACTGGCTTTGCTACGTATTATCCCTGAATTTAGTTTAATTTACTTACTTAACTTAGATCAGGGTCAAACACGGATGGGGGCCTTGTTTGGGCGTTTGGCATTAGCTGTCTCATCTCTCAGAGACACCCAATCGAGAGATTTGGCTCGGGACCCCGGGATCGCCAATTCCTGTACCTACCGCAGTAGGCCACTGGGGGGACCAGAGGAGAGATGATGTCAAATGCTAATGGGGATGAAATGGAGGGGCAGGAAATTATCCTACCCACCACTCGCCCGAGGGCACGGGAAAGCCCCGAAAAAACATGGGTCAGGTAGGTGAGCCATGGGAATCGAACCCGAACCTCCTGACTGCAGGCCATAGACGATCCATTCGATCATTGTAATACTTATGAGATTCACGCATTTAAAATCAGTCTAGCACATTTTATATTAGTCTCTAATGTTAGTTCTTTAAAACATATGGTAACCCGTTCAGCGCGCTCTCTCCAATGTGAGAGTAACAAGAGTCGCCGAGAAAACTGCTGTCAGAGGCGCCCTAAATAGGCAAGTCATCTCGTAAAAACATCGCTCACTTGACTAAACTCAGTAGCTGGAATTCTTCTGATTACTTGCTTTACATTATGACCAAGCTCCTGTAGTGTGCAAAGGATAGAACAAGATTCCTGCTGCTGAACTTAGGTAATTGAACCAGAACGAGATATGCTGCCTGTTTGAGAACGTTTCCGGCATCCACTACTGCTGGATTTTACTGCGTCTCTGATGGCACAGTATTTCCAGAGCGAAAGACACTTAATAAAATCGGTGCAGTATTTGGTGCAAATAGGCTTTAAAGACATATTACTGAAAATAAGATAAAATTCCGGACAAAAAGTTATCCAAAAGGTCGCCCTTACCAAACTGCGTACTATGGACTTGTTGAAGGCGAAACAGGCAAGTTTCACACCATATAAGGTGTGATAGTGGCTTTGTTTTACAAAGATATCCACTTTACTTTCAGCCTGTTGAGTTGTTAGTTCATGTAGTACAGATTTACAGCTTCTGTATGATTTTTCAAATGTCTTAATGTGGCGATTATGCTATCTTTTGATGTACCAAGTACTTCTAAAAGCCTCCAGGCAATTAGAATTTCTGTGGAATGTGGAATTTCTCTCAAAACTTGGCGTGTATCCTCAATATTCTATACTTCAGGTCTTACAGAACGTGGTAAATCTTTAGTGTTTTCGTCTCCATTGTTTAAAAGTTGGAATCATCGTTGTGCCACACGCTCACTGACACCTTCTTCCTCCACTTCACTTATTCTTCGAGCTGCGACAGCGACTTTATAATCTTGTTTCTGGTAGTGTTTTAGAAGAACTCTTTAAGTTCAAACTTGGTTATTTCCATTTTTTGATTGTTTATTAACAACTGAAGACTGATACATGCTCGTACTGTACACAACACTAGCCATGGCATCCTGTAAATAGCATTGCCAAACTAAGGAAATACAGTAAATTTTCCAAAGCATCAAAATAAAAAACAGACATTACTTATGAGACAACCTAATATATGTAAATAAAATATATATGAATCTTTATTGGCATTACTTCTGGATGTTTGTTTACACAATTTAAAAAGTCCTACACTTGTTACCCTAATACTTCAGGAACAATCCGTAATGTTCTTCGGTCAGAAGTTTCAAACATTACTGCTGTGCTCTACTGGCTCTTTCAGAACGTTAAATCTAGGCTTATTTTTGTTTATAGTATTACCCTAGTTATCAACATGTTTATAAACTCCTAATTCAACCATAAAGTTGCTATCCAATGCCCCAACTCGTCGGTAATCACGATGTAGAAATGTTACACTCGAATGCACCGATTAAACTGTTTTCTGAAGCAATTTATTAGCAATGGGCGTGCTGTTCCCTGTTGCTTTGTTTTGGGGCATGTTCGCGCGATGCTCACATGTTTTAATTAACATTCGAAAATGTCCCATTGTAGTGCTAGCTAATTAGGTGCTGGCTCTGAACGAAATTCCTACTTTGTTTTGTTTATCTTTTGATTAGTAATATTACACCAGTTAGCATAGCAACTGTTTGTTCGGCCATGGTGCATGGAATAAATTAGGTTAGGTATATATTAAAGCAAACGCTATCATGTGCATGTTGGATAACATACAACTAGCTTTACAAAATTGTTACTTGTTTTCATCGTTTATCCTTCTGTGACAAGAACTGGTGTCCCATTAAGGCAAGTGCATAATTAATGGTGAAAACTGTACTCGCCGGGAACCAGGAGATCCGTGGTTCAAATCCCGGCCATGGCATTGAATTTTTCATGTCGACTCTATCTATCCAAAATTGTTGTTTGTTTACGTAACTATATTTTTGTCTTAAATGTTTCAAATTAAACATTATCTACCTAGGTATGTGTGCCGTGCTGGAAGAACAATCAAATATTGCCTTATGTTTCACTGGAGACCAGGCTTCTGCGACGGCAGCCGGCCTTCCGCTGCAGCGCTAAACGCCCGCCGACCGGCTGGCCACTAGTGAAAAATAAGGCACTGTATATGATCAGGAGTATCAATGGACACTTTTTTAACAAACAGCTCTCACTAAGAAGAGAAAAAGCTACTCATATGTATTCGCACTACTTTCTCTGGCGTTGACAAATTCTTCCACAATCAGCCACACTAGATTTCATTCACCGGAGGCTTCAAAGTGCTCTAAATAACCCAGAAGAATGCCTCACGAAATGCCGTATTAAAGTAAACCCAAGGGAAAAGCAAGCCGTCATATTTACGAAAAATCTCAACCACAGATACAGAAGACATCAGCTCTCTCCACTCTCTATATTCGGAGAAAATATTGAGTGAACGGACATTTGGCTTGCACTGAAGATGGACCAAGGACTGACCTAGAAAAATTACGTGCTCCAAATCAGGGGATAAGCAAATGCCCAATTAGGCAAGCTCTACCCTCTCATAAACAAGAACTCGTAAATAAACATGAATATATGACTCACCCTATATAAGACACTTATAAGATCCATCTTCACCTACGCGACCCCGGTGTAGGGGTTTGCCGCCAAAACATATATACTAAAATTACAAACATTTCAAAACAAAATCTTACGCATGATAGCGAAAGTACCTCACGCAGCACCCGCTGACTTACACAGCGAACTAAAAATGCACACAGTAGAAGAGTTCATTAAGAAACTAGCTTACTTAACTTACAAAAACCTAGAGAAACACCACAACACTCCTAATAACAGCCTTAGGAAACTACACCACAGGAATATACATACACGCACGTCCCCTATCTCTAGTCGAGAGAACACTCACTCAACATGACGACGACGATGTGCAGGACTTTCTAGACAGAAATGACTGACACAGGCAGTTAGGCTGTTACTCCCATTACTCCCATCACTAATCTTTTCCTTCTACTGACTTCTTCAGAACGTTGCCCGCAACAGAGCCCTCCAAGCCCTTGATAGCAGTCAAGGCGGTCCGGGAGTCCAAGGGCCTCCCACCAGTGTCCTACATTAACCCAGAGGTTCTACTCCCATTAGTGCTGGACCCGTAGGACAAGGACCGTGCCTCCTTGAACTAGGGAGTTACCGAGCTGTCCTAAAAGGGCGCCCGGCGCCTCCTTCGGGCTTTCCGTAGGGCAAGACCTTATACTTTACCAAGCCCCCCCCCCCATCTGGTCCTGTGGACTCAAGACGGGATGGAAGTGGATACGCCATTTACGCGCGCCAACACCAAAATAGGAAGGCTACCGAACAACCTCGGCAGGGAAGCCTGGTGATCTAGCACACCTTCTGCTAGCTATGCTGGCTAGTACGCCAGTGACAGCGGGCGACTGCATATGAAGTAGGACACTCCGACAACACAGCCAGGGCAAGAACACGACGATAACCAACGGCCACGCCGGAACAAAGGACGGCCAAACACATTGTTTGCATCAATATACTCCATACTATCAATTGACAAGCCTAGGGAACTAGGACATATAAGTAGAAAGAATAGTGACCATAACATTTTTTAAACATGATTAACAGGATGTCCTGGCCTGAGCTCCAGTATCACAATATGTTTACGCATAATTAAAGTTTCGTGGTGCCCAGGTTTCATGGCCACCACCAAAAAGCAACGTTTACGGGCTCGTATGCAACACATGCCAGCTTAGTAGCTTCCACATACTAGAGTCTGTTTAGCTAACTCATGTGCTCGTCGGCCGCTGCCTTTGATGAACCCCTATAATCGTTTTACAACACCGGCCCTCCTTCTCCCAGACCTTTTATGCAAGATTGCAACATTTATCGATACGTCCTGGGTATCGTACGAGGTTTCGTCTAAATAAATTATCTTATGTCCATTACTGCAAAACTTCCTTAGTTTTGACTATATATAGATATATCGTACTGCGAAACTTCCTTAGTTTTGACAAAGCTACAATTCTACTGTATTCCGTAATAACTCTTATCTTATTCAAAGTGCGGTATTTGAAACCCTTCATTTTCTGGGTTTCTAGGCATGCATTTCCGGTGAAATCTTGATATTGAATTTTTGAGTTGAATGCCATACTTCCCTACCTGCAATTTACGTTGTACAGAGGGGCTGTGGACTTATATGAATTTAAAAGTTTGGATCATTTTTCGTATAAAAGCTTCTTTGAGGTGGGAGATCTCCTTTTTAATCCTCTGTTTATACATATATAAAATGCTGAACGTAGTAACCAAGTTTGGAACTGGTTTTTATATTGGTATAATGTTCTTAGACACGATTAGATTTTTCTAAAATTACAATTTTTGGAATTCAGTGCAACTCAAAATGTGTCTTCCTGGTAAAATATTGGTAGTGAATTTTTGGCTATAATGCTCCTTCTCTACTTATTTACTATACACGTGGTAGAGAAAAGAAAACTTTGAGATCTGTGTGTGCGTGCGAGTGTGTGCGTGCGCGTGTGTGCGCGTGTGCGCGCGTGCGTGCGTGCGTGCGTGTGTGTGTGTGTAAAAACCAACAGAGGAACTTACGGGAAGGCAATATATAGAATTTCTCCTTATCTTTTCCTCTGGATCAAGCTAATAGTATCGTACGAGTATGGTGGTTAAACTCCTTGAGGCAATTTTCTTGTTTTCCTACTTAAGAATTAAGCACTCAAAGGGCTGTATGGTTATCCAGAATTAACTAACATGTTATATTTATAACTTCCATTTAATCTTGGGATGTTATTAAGAAATAACTCGACCTACTTTTAACTCGGTAGCAGCCTTTTGTAATCCACCTTCTCTTCTGTTTCTAAGAACAAATGAGCGGAGTCTTCCTCACATAATGAAAGAACAACTCTCTCCCTCTCTTTGGAGGTGAAGAAAATTCCCACGGCGTTTGTAAAGTAGTACGTATCACGTTGCTGCAAAAAGGCTGCAAAGTCTGTACACTCTAGGATTTAGGAAAGCGTAACGGTTTTGTCTTTGGAGTTAAATTGGAGCACCTTTTTATCAACTACATGTTTTAAGGCCGGCTAAATCTCCCCAAGAACATCGTAACCGTTGTTTTGGTTTAGGCCTCAAGAATTGTGAAAAATGTTTAATTATGTGGTTTGAGGATCGATATGGAACATTGCTAAATTCAGTGGGTCCTGAGATGATGCAAAAACACACACACGCACACGCACACGCACGCGCAATCGCACGTGCACGCACACGCGCACACACACGCACGCACACACGCATGCACACACGCACGCACACACACGATCATGTAATGCAGTTGCAAAAACGATATTACGTAATGTGTTAACGGGGACCAGCGAATAGTTTTTTTGATACTTATAGAAACGAGAGGTAAAAATCAATAGTTGAATAAGAAAGAATAGCGTCTTTTGCATCGTGATCACAACCGAGTAGACGCGTGTGGAAGTGCTAGATGTTTGCAAAGTTCTAGTTGCAAACCAGAGAATTTGAGCTGGTTTCAATTATTCATCAACGGGAGAAAATTGTTTTAAATTATATAATAATATTAATATAAAATACAAATCATATTTAATTTGAGTTTCAAATTTAACTTAAAGAGAATTTTTCAACATTTTTTGTTTAGCTTCTCATTAAGCTCCCATGCTTAAAATGTCCGATACCACGACCAAGATAAGATCTCATGCGAACCGGAGCTAAAATACAGACAACACAGCACTGGCGGAGAATATCGAGAAACGGCCGCTACAAATAACGCCTCAAAGTGGTGCAGAATCACATCATCGCAACATCAGGGATCCTGCTACATTTTTGAAAAATTGGTATGTCCGTCTGTCTGCTTGTGAACAATAATAACCAAAAACTAAAAGTCGCTTAAATACCAAGCTTTGTTTTTAAGCTCTCCATTATCTGAAGGATGATACACAAAGATTTTCAAGGAACCTTCTCAACGCCAAACTACCATTTACATACATAGTAAAGTTCTCAAACTTGTGATTATCAAGAATAGTCTCAATGATTTTGATTGAATCACTATATAACTACGATATTTCCATAAAAATGCAATTTGTATTTTGAATTTTATGGAGAGGGACTGAAGTCATCATTGTGCAACACTTTTGCAACAGGTAAATTGCAAGCCCGCCTTGGTAGCGTGGTGGTAGCATGTCTGCCTCACGTTCAAGAGGTCCCAAGTTCGAATCTCGGTGAGGGTGAGTTAGATGGGTGAGGTTTTTTCCGGGGTTTTCCCTTATCCTGAAAGACAAATGTCGGGTAACTAAGCTCTATGGACCCTGGGCTCATTTGAGCGTCATTTCACCCATTCCATTCATCGTCCGATATTACTTAACGTTGGAGGACGTAACATTACAAAAAAATACAGCCTGAACTAGTGAAAGAAGTTAAAAACCAATCAAATGCCAATAAAATGATGTTTAATAAATTGTAGAATATCACTAGTGAAAACTTAGATCATTATCAACTTAGCGTAGAGAAATTTATAAAAAAAGAATTAAATTGTCTCAAACTGACGTCGCAATGCGGAGCAAATTGTACAGCTTGAAATAAACTTACATTATTTCATTCCTCCTACTACGGCCTAAATTTTGCCGGCAAAAGCTTGGATTCTGGGTTTTTGGCTCATTAAAGTTTCCTCGAGATTTTCATCCATATTTTCAGTCATAAGCTGAAACTGCAGAATAATCATTACTCCCTGGTTATGCCTTGCATATAATGGACAACCCTTCCTATGAAGCTCTAGCACGATTTGTAAACATAGGGTGATTGATTATGGCTTTTAAAAATTTATATCGTAATTATATTAGTTTCATTTATTTAATTTATTTACTTTATTTAATTTTATACAGTTTTGCAAACTGCTTTAGCAAAAGTCATTAATTGTTTGGAATTTGGCTTACCCAAGTCATACTTTCTGTTGTTGATGTATTAAATGGCTGTCACCTGAGAAGTTTTAAACCTGGAGCAATGGTACAATCGGGACAGTTTGGGAATTTCCATCTTTACAGCTTCAGAAAATATGCAGTGTTAATTTAGGAAAGAACCACCTTAAACACAAAGGGCATAAAACGTTCGTTATTTATTCCATTTCATTCTCAAACTTCGTCACAAAGATAAACAAGAAAACTTTAAGAATGGAATTGCAGTATTTGTGAAACCTCTAAAACCAAACTGCAGAGAAACTTTTAATGAGGTGTGCACTTTTGATGGTAGAAAATTAACAAGCAGCCAGGACTTACACCAAAAGCTGTAGTTTTAATCACAGAGCGGACACGGTTACTTTCTAGGTTTATGTGTTCAAAGTGACATCGTTTAAAGATACCGAGATGTAAAAAGCTTAAAAGTGAATCTGTGTCTTCTTTGGCGCGACGTGACGCCAATTTGAAGCTGGAATACTTGAGCTCTACGAAGCCTTGAAGTTTTCTACTCTGGTATTTGCCTAGCAAGTGTTGTGGAGGATGGGATTCTTTTGTCATAGTATGCGTGGGTGTTCATTTTAAATAAGGATACCACGAGGGTGTATGCGTGCGTGCGTGTGTGTTAGTCTCACAAAAACTCGAGAGCGTCTGAACCAATTTCCTTCATTTTGGTTTTGAAATATTTTCCGAGGAACGTTTAAAAGGTGAGAAAAGAAAACCTGAAATGATAATGGACCAGGCTATTAACTAAATATAAAAGTACACACGCAAACTTTCTTGCCCGCCTCGGTAGCGTAGCTGGTAGCGTGACTGCCTCACGTTCAAGAGTTCCGCAGTTCGAATCTCGGTTAGGGTGAGTTACCTGGATAAGGTATTTTTCCGGGGTTTTCCCTTATCCTGATAGACGAATGTCGGCTAACTCTAAACTCCATAGACCCGGGACTCATTTGAACATCACTTCACCCATTTCATTCATCGTCCGATATGACTTAACGTTGGAGGACGTAAATTACAACAACAACAACAACAACAACAACAAAATGAAACACGCAAACTTTAATGGAACACATACATCTTTTATTTTCGACAAACAAAAGCATTACAAAGCATAAAGACATTCCACTCCTCGCCAAAGTCTTCAAAGATATTTCACTTACTATATTTTATTAAATAACGTTTATCCTTTGTTATCAAGACTGACTTTTTATGTAGCATAATGATATAGCTTTCGAAGATTAGACCCAAAATTAATTTCTCGTTTCACTATAACATTATAAATAATTTAGAATAGACATCTATTGCTAAACATTAGTGAATCTTTGGATAGCTTCTTTATAATTTATGTTTGTGAATTCGTGAATAAGAATGGAATTGACACAAAATTAATTGAATTCCTCTGTGACTATATGAAGTTCGCGGAAACTTTTTTACTATGACAAGGAGAAGACGATCTCCCTTAGGTCGTAGAAATCAGTCAAATGTGCGACGAGCTACACACATCACGTGCTGGCCGCACTTGAGAGCAACGAGGCGCAGTGTCGTGTTAATATGTCAGAGTTCCATCCTAGAGTGTTTGTTTCTTCCGGTGAAGTTGTTTCGTATAAATCAGTTGACAAGACTTATAAACCAGGATGACGTCATCAACTATCCTACAGAGTTTTTAAATTCGTTATAATTGCCTGAATACCTACCTAACAATTTTAAAATTAAAAGTAGGATGAGTTGTGATCATGCTCCGTAACATTAACCAACCACGACTGTGCAATGGCACGAAAGTAACTGTGAAAAAGTAATGAATAACGTCACCGAGACAACAATTATCAAGTGAAAGTACAAAGGAGATGATATCTTGATCTCGCCTATTCCGATGATTCCAACGGAATTACCTTTTGATTTTAAACGTTTACAATTTTCCGTGCGTTTGGCCTTTGCGATGATAATAAATAAATCGCAAGGACAGTCGTTGGAAGTTTACGGAATCAACTTGGAGTTTCCGTGTTTCTCTCTCGTTATGGTTGCCACACTATTTGGACTGAAGTTTGATGAACGTTGTTCTTTAGAAAATAGCCAGAAAGAGTATAGTTCTCATCCTTTGGAAGAAAAATTGTTTTTGTAACCTTTGTAACACTGGTTGTCATTTTTTACAGTTACACTGGATTTACAACTTATTAAATTGGACGAAGATCGAAACACAACTTAAAGAATTTAATTTCCTCGTGCAACTGTCACTTTAAAAATCATGATGACCTTTTGATATAACAAAGGTATTTTTTTCCTTCTACTTCTTCATCTTGTACAAAATACAAACCTGTTAGTTTATTGTATACTCAAACACATGGTTCTACTTTGTTTCTAATTTTCGTTTATTTTGTTAATTTAAGCTGTGCGCATTCAATTATTTGCGAAGTTCATTTCCTTCTTTGTCTAAAAGAGCAAATATCTTGCAACTGTTATTATATACCTCAGTGTATTACTCTTGTCCTGTCTGGCTGTTCATTGCCTAGTTTTAATTTCAGTTTGTTGCTATTTATACAGTTATTACTGCTGTTATTACCTTACCTGCTTTCAAGGTCTTAATTCTTTAATGTCTTACCTGTTGTTCCATTTACTTCGTTTTGTTTCGCATTCAGGTCGCTATGTGTCCTATATGATTCGGTAGACCTGCGCAATTAAAGTAGAAACCTATTGTATAATTCATGGTTTCCAATGCATTCA
>JAUKNK010000032.1:512500-575000 GCA_030765055.1 Mantis religiosa | reverse complement strand
ACAAATTATTCTTTAAAAATTATATTTATACAAATAATAAAGGAAGATAGCTTTCAGAAAATGTTTTCATTTATATAGGTAGACTTTTTCTGTTCAAATGGAACGTGAAATTACTTCACATCCCATTTGTCTTGAGGAATTGTGACGTTCCTGAACTCCATAATGTCGCTCTATAACATTATCACTTAATTGAAAAGATTTTTGTACTTAGGACCACAGCTTTAAATATTAATTGTAATTATAATTTTTATTACATTAGCATACCAACTTAAAATATCCCCATACGTCAGATTCCTTAAAAATCTCTATATATTTGCTGTTCATAATGTGTTGATGCTGAGAGGTATTTTATTTCACAATTAGAAATAAAATATGTATTAAAAAAGATGATGCAGTAATCAGTCCCATAGGAATGAAAGAATCCGCCACCGCCACCGCCGCCGCCACCGCCACCGCCAGCGCCACCGCCACCACCACCATTAACATTTTCTAGAAAAGCTATTATATCCTACCCAAAGTTTTGATTTGATTTCACCAAACATGTATTTTTGAAGCACCATGGACTTCGAAAACAGTACTTTTATAAAAGCATCCGTATGTGTATCGGTTCTGTGTGTATGTTTGCCTGTGTGTATGTGTGTACAGGTACCTAAGAAACAAATTTTCTAAATAAATTGGATTCACTATCTTCCAAAGATACCACATGAAAGTTTTCAAGAAAAAACCTCATACTATCGTTTATATAGAAAATGTTTTATTTGTTATTTTTTAGTAAATTAATGTGTCAGATCTAAATATCACATATTTAAAATAACTATGTGAAAAATATAAAGTAAATCTTGAATTGAGTTGGAATTGCCTGTTACGTCCACTTCTTTCACAAAAAACTTCTATAACGTTGTATTTCGGGTAATGCATAGCAAGTCACAAAGAGGTACCTAGTATCAAAAGAATGTCGACATCCTCAAGGCATACAATTTTCTTATAAAAACTAATTTTTGGAATGAACGAAGATCTTTATTATTCGTCTAATTCTTTGGAAACTTCGTTCTTTTCTTAAAATGACGTTGTCATTCAATTGTTTTTTGCAGTATCATAGAAAGAACGTACTTTTCAAGCACAATATATACCGACTATATTTCCAAACACCTGCCTATCAACCTGTACCTTCTTGTATAATGTATTCTCCTCGTACTTGCAAAGAAATACACAATGAAATAATTTCTGATAAGTTTTATTTCAATTAATGTGTAAAGAAGAATAGAATGGTCGTAAGAACAATAAATTCTGCACTCACATGAGCGTCTCTACTCACTCGTGTACAAACTATTATCAGAAAGCGTTTATAGTCCTATGTAATACATGTTAATCGAGATAAAAGTTGAGATAAATTGTTTTACAACATAATTCTTATAGGTATACAATTGCAATACGAGAGTACAGTCCGCTTACCTGATAGTCTAACCCTTTAAGAGCTGGTCACTATACAAAAGCTTTGACATACCATTCTCTTTTCAAGGCTCTGACAGATATAAACGAATAAACTTTCTACTTGAGAAAAGTAAGCATTTCAAATACACAAAGTGACATCTCGGATATCGTTAGGGCCAAGTGAAACAAACAAATGAAACAAACTGGTTGCCTTAACGAGATCTGTTTTTTGTGAAGTGAGAGTTTCTCTATCTCTTAAGACTTAGAATTATGCAAAAGTCATTCACAAAGAAGTTTACGGAGGCTACTCCATGAAAATTCGAAATCTACATTTAATTTGAAATAAAAGTATATTAAAGATATGGCATTTTTTCTTGCAAAAGGCAGTTTGGGATATGGGGTTCTCTTTTCTAAATGAAACTATTTGTGCTATATCTTTGAACCTAAAGGCCAAGTTACGTATTTTAAATCCCTTTACGTTATTCAGCTATGATATACGCAGTTAAGTGCAGAGGTTCTACTCCCATTAGTCCTGGTCCCGTAGGACCAAGGACCCGGGCCTCCTTCTACCCGGAAGCGATGGATACTCCGGGGCTATTTCTATAGGGCGATATCTGATTTCTTAAAAAGCCCCCCGCTGAGCACAATGTCAAGACGGGATGGAAGTGAATACGCAACTTACGCGCGTCAACCCCGCAGGGAAGACTACAGAAAACCTCGGTGGGGCCGCCTGGTGATCTAGTACACCTTCTACTAACTCTTTAGGCTAGTACCGGGAACACATGAGGCAACCCTATACCCCCTCCGGGCGGCCTTAGCCTGGCCGGAGGTACCCAATTCCCCGTGGGTGTCGGGAACACACTGCCCACTCGAGTCCAACCCAATCCGAAAAACTCCCATTCAGGGAGGGGCTCGAATGTTCGGCCCGAGGTTCCTCTAGTAACGTCAAAGGTACCACGAGTGCTAAGGGTCCGCAGCGCCCGCATCTCGGCAGCTGAAGGGGACGGATCCCCTCCCCTACGGGAAGCTATGATATACACAGTCATAGGAGTGGACTGGATTATGTTACAGAGAGGATTCGGCACTGCGACGAGTTTTGATCTATTATGCCCCAAGGGGTACATGGCCGCGCCTTGGCTGAGTGGTTAGACCGCTTGGCTCTCACCAAGTTAGCCCGTGTTTGATCCCAGGTAACCACAAAGTGAGATGGTAATATGGTGCTGGGGCCTTCCGGTTTCCCCCGCCAACATTCCACCGATTGTTCCATCATCGTCTTTCCTATCACCTTATCTATCATACTATGACATGCGGTGTTGGGCTGATCCCTTATCCCAGAATCTATCTGATGAGGAAACCTCTGATCTTCCACCCGTTGCCTACCGGTCTCCAGGTTGCGCGGTTCAGAAGGCCCTATTTTCCACGTAAGGAATGACAGAATTTCATTAATTCGTTCCAAGTGGTTCATCTCCGAGAGGAAGGATGAGGCGAGAAGTGACAAGAGGTCGGTCGTCCCAAGGAGTCAGAACAGTTCAGAGAGCAGGGTTCCTACAACTGACCACTTGAAAACACTCCCTGCAGGTACAGCCGGTACCACATCCACCGTGGTCCTGAAACGGCCCACCAGGCGGTCCGGAGACCGGAAACCGTCCTACCGGATGAGGAACTGTTTACCAGGAGCATATCATCCTGCCATGAGGCACCGAGAAACCCGCCTACACTTCTACCGTGAAAGAGACCATCAGATGAGAGATTATATGAAATGATAATAGAGGTGAAATGGAGGGACAGGAAATTTGGGAGGTGTAATTAACGTACCCAGAGACCCAGGGAAAACCCCCGAAAAAACCCTGGGTCAGATACATCGGCCACGGGAATAGAACTCACACCTCTCGAATGCAAGTCACAGACGAAACCCGCTCGGTATACACAGTCATACACAGCATAGTTTCAAAAATATGCCTTTTTATATTTAGGAGACCTCAAAATGTGTATTCCCAGTGACGTTTTACTGATTTTTTTTTTTTTTTTTTTTGGTCTGGAATGCTATACATTCACTACCAAATACGTTAAGTGGTAGAGAAAGTATTAAATTAAGTAGAAGGTAACGTGAAAGTAACAAATTATTTTTGAACTCTTCAATTAATAAAGGACTCAGTCGAATTGAGTTAATTGTTTATTATTTATTTATATAATTGTTATATTTCTTCAAAGGAAATTAACCCTTTCTTATTATTGGCTGGAATATAAGCATAATGAGTAGTCAAAGACCACCTGAAGCTAAGGATACTCATCAAGAACAGACCATGGGAGCCAATGCATACATATGTGACCACAAATTGGTATTCACATAACACGAAAGATACAACTTGGAGAGGAGAACTATCTTTTGTGGGAATGTTGTAATATATCAAAAGTATATGTAAATCTTTAATAAACAGAAAGCTCCTATGTTTATTCCAACACAGTAACACGACCCAATTGCACGGCTCAGCTGTTGTGCTAGAATGCCAGAGTTTTGTTGTAAAACGCACTAACTTTGGGAACCAATAGGTAATCTTAAGAAATTGCTTCTCCGAATGTTCTCGATCTGCCGTAAAGCGAACAGGGTTGCTCTTTCCCTGAAAGATTTAAGAGCGCTTTCCCGGCTCCAGCTGGATTCTTTCACATACATTAATAATCCGTCTTTCTTTGGAGTTGGGAGGCAAGGTAAAGAACTAAATGGCACCATTATATGTCATATCATCCAGCCAGAACCAGTAACTTCTGTAAACCGGCACAATAAAAACTGTTGTTACTGCCACCTTTATCTCTTCGATCGACATAATGAAATTTAATGTGGCGAAGGTTTTATTGCACGTTGGCAGTTGTTTCCTTTTTTATCCTTTAATAGCCCCCTAGAGTTAGTATTATCTGAAACAGAAAAATACCCACATCGGGGCAGCTGTTTTGTTTATTCCTCTACCAATGATAACTCTATATAAAAGCACTCAAAAATTACACATCAAAATTTTCAGTGAAAACATGTTTGGAGACACGCACTTAATTCCTAAACACGTGTGTGTTTTTGCCTACGATGATGTAGGATAAATATCAAACCTCATTTTTACTAATTTTAGTATTTTGCAAAGATGAAACCAAATAGTTTGGAAAAACATCCGCCTCGTCAAGTTAACCTTTATAAGGATAATATTTGTATTGTCAAATGGGCGATGGCACAAGTTTGCCGTGAGAAAGTAACACGACTCAAGATCAGGTTATATCAGGAAGTGAGTCGTATTATTACTACGCAGAAAGGCTTTCGCCGAGTGCACTTCCAGAGGTTTGAAATTCCAGAAAGATCTACCGTGCCTGGCACACATATTTTATATATATATATATATAATCGATGCAAGGTGGACAGAGTTAGTGTGTGTGTGTGTAGTCTGAGTAGTACAGTGGATAGTAGTAGTATTAGCAGTGTGGTACTTCAAGCTGAGTACAGGATTGTCGAGCTGTAGAACCGGCAGCGAAGGTGTTTATATGTGAATATCCGAGTTGTGTTTTGTAGCTTCGTCTTAGAATTAGATCTGTGTATAGATTATAGTAGTACAACGGTTGCGTGCTACAGAGACAAAGGGACATTGAAGAAACGTTTCAAAATGATGGATTTGTGTAAAAGAAAGTTTGGGTACACTGAGCTATTAATTTTGGTGAAAATTTTGAAGTACTTGATCACAGTATATTCTTCTAGAGGGTTAAAACACTTTCATTTAAAATACAATATGTTTATAGTATTTCTGCGCTATTATTCAACTTTCTAGAACAAAACGTCAATTTCTTTTCATCTGTAGTGGATATTGCATAATTGATAAACTGTAAAAATAAACAAACTAATACTACTACAAAATATACCTGTATATGTTATTAATACACAAAATTTATTTTAAATAACTAGATAAACACTTGCTCTTTCTTAACTGAAATATTCAATCCTTTGTTATATTTAACTATAACCAGTACTCTGTTAATTCTTGTGATATAAAAAGGAGATGGGGCTTACAGCAATGCAACTTCAAATATCTAGTCACCGATTCATAATTATTACAATATAATATATAATGGGGTTATTTATGTACAAGTTTTTTGGTCAATATGATTTATTTGCAAATGAATTTGTGGGTAAAGCTAGTAAAAGATACAAATAATCTGTATTAAGATCACATGACATTCTTTACAAATTGTTCAAGAAACTATTCTTACACAAATTATGATCGATCTAGTACATGTTATTAGTATAACCATGTGTAAACATCACTTTCTTATATATTTCTATTACGCTTCACGTAGGTTGCTAGGTGATGATTTTGAAACTGTTCTCTCTGAATGACCAGGAGATCAAAATACAAAGGGAAAAAGACTGCAACCATCCGTTTGAGAACATCAAGTGTTTTAAAATTAAGCCAAGTAACAAGGAAATGGTTAACTCTTTCATAAGTTTATTTGGCATAAGTTACGTGCGTTAGCAAGATCTACATTTTTGTGTAGTATGATAACTCTATCTCTTTACTGTTTAACAGTTGTAACAAATTCATTCACAGTCTTAGAGGACTTTCGTTGTGAAAATTCAAAAACCTCAGAAAAAGTGTTTCCAACAAAATCTCGATATTGAATCTTTGGGTGGTATGCAATACTCTCTCTGCCTTCTATACACGTGGTAGAAAAAGTAATAAAGGAAAAGCGTACGGAAAGTCATGTTAATCTTAATACATAAAAGCTTTCCTTCGGTTGATGCCGTATTTATTAGCCGTATGATTGAATGCTGTTTTAATATTGAATGAAATGATAATTAAATTATGAGGAAGTAATGCGAATTAATTTAATATAATGATTATTACGGGTGATTAAGTTCATGAAACGAAGCAATAGTGTTTAAATTCACTTAATAGGATGAGAGTAAATATTTTAACTCAGAGCTATGTAATAATGTTGCTGGTCTCTATGGATAAAAATGTCACTTCTGACGGTGTTGTCACGGGATGGGTCACTACGTGGGTCATTAGTAGCCCGGTAGGGACCGGTACAAACCTGGCTCAAACCAATATTTCCGGGAAATGTCCAAGTGTTGGCAGTTCGCTAGCTAGAGTTGGTTTCTGAGAAACTAGCTGAAAGCGAGGCTATATCTGTTTTTGTTAGGAGAGATGATGTTCTAGAGTCGGTCTTCTGGTCTGAGAAGTATCTAGCCATCCCTTGACAAACGTTGAGTTAGTAATAATCAGTGGCGCGTATCTTATAAAGTGAACAATATCTCTCAGCAGTGAAGTAAGCGCCGAAGTATAGTTTTAAAATAGTGCTAGTGATTTATATAACCGTGATAGATTTCAGCCACTCCGTATAGCTTAACCGTGATAGTGAAAAGATACAGTCATTGGATCTGAACATGGTGGCAACTCATGGGGAACTGTGAGCACGGAACGACGTTGAGAAATAAAGCAATTACAAGAAACTGTGTTGTTTTCATTCGTCAACCTATCTCACGCATACCCTGCAGATAGCGTAGTGTCAGCTCTACTGATAAGCCAGGGCAAAGGAATAGATAGCTTAGAAGGCAAATCTACTAGACGACCAGACCATCGGGATCCAGGCTGCTGGGATCTCATCAACAGGCAACACGGCGACACGGTAAACCGTGGTATTTAATTTTGCAGTTATACAAAATTATGCAAATCTCAATCTCTCTCGAGAGCGGATAACGATGTTTATGTATTCATTAATGTAATATTAATCATTAAGCTTATATTGCTGCAGAAGTAGAGTTGCTACCATTTTGACAACACTGATATAACCCTTCTCCAGGTTGCAGTGGTTTTAATGAATATGTATGCAGTAATAATCATGTTTCATCATTCTCATGGTTAGTTAATATTTCTCTCCCATTTTGCTATCGCGAAAACAGACATTTAGAAAATTGGAAGAAAACTTAGTTACTTAACCAAATTGCTAATTAAGGGTTTATATTTTAAGGATTTTTATAAATAGTTTATGAAGCTGTGTTTATTTTAATAACGGACGATGAATGAAATGGTTGAAATGATGTTCAAAAAACCCAGGGTCCATCAATCTTAGAGTTACCTGAATTTCGTCTTTCAGGATAAGGGAAAACCTTATCCAGGTTACTCGGGACCTCTTGATGCGAGGCAGACACGCTACAATCTACGCTACCGAGGCGACACCGAATACATTTATGTTGATCAGTAAAAAAAAAAAAAAAAAAAAAAAAAAAAAAAAAAAAAAAAAAAAAAAAAAACACCATCTTCAAAAGCAAATTTTCGGTCCTTTGTGCAACCATCGGGATTTTTATGTAACCAAACACTAACTGCAGTACACGTTCTATCATTTGGTTCATCAAAATTATAAAATTTATATTTAAAATCAGTGTAAACAATGCAATCAATATAAATAACAACTATGTTGCTGCGCATATTCTTTCAATCAACCTGAAGCCTCTTATACCTGTTCAAAAGTTCCCAAGTAGATCAACAAAACAGTTTCAGCAAAATTCAATTCGAATAAATTAAATTCCACAAATTAATATCAATCGTGATAAAAAGTAATATGTACATGTCGTGGAAACCATTTCATTTTGTTAATGTATAGTATACTATGCTTAACAAATAGCATTATTTTAGTTGAGGGGGAATTCGATGAAAATCATCTATGGTGTATATTTTATACGTTGTTTATATGTATTATATATGCTTGTGGTTCAGAGTAGGGACTTCTTCTCTAAAGCGACTTTAAATCGAATTTTGCGATGCTACGTCTATATATTCCACTAAGTCCAGTTTAGGACATCTTTTCCTCAAGAAAGGCTCAAGGAACTTGGAGGATTTTAGGGCATGGCGATTTCTTATGAAATATTTAAGTTCCTATCCTACAAACAAGGGAAAAAATGTGGTTATGTCTAAGTTTGCACAGGCCTGACGGCTTGTATATTTCCCATGAGATACGAGACTCCTCAACGTGCAACTGCTTTATGATGATGAGTATATCAGCCCACAAAGGAATCAATAACTTCTCTGCTCTTATTTCACCGCTCTTGTAAATTTATGTTAATTATTAAGAAACAATGAATTAGTATTTATATCAAATAACACCCTGTTGTTTGAATTCGTTATTTCAAATAAGGAATATCAGGTTCTTCAAAGTTATAAAGCGATATAAATGTGTTTGAGATATGCAAAAGAAACAAAAGGAAACATCCATAATAAGCAAAAAGTGAGATTTAATTTTCTTCGTGTTGTATTCTAGAGTTGCTAAATTTTCTTGAGCAAAACTTCAATGACTTTATTGGGCTGCAATTTAATGCTGGAATACAGGTATGCAATACTACTTTGAAAGCAGTAGGAGCTTTTGCTAAGGCCTAAGAAAATGTCAAACTTAAGAGTAGACCTATGTTCGATTTGTAATTATGGGGATTTACTACAGAAGTTTTAGAGAACGTGAACTGTACAGGACTAAAGTACGAAGGGGTTTCGGCACGGAAGTTCAAACTTGGTCTATTGTACCTATTCGCCAAAGTGGGACACTCCCATGAGGAAGGAAGAGGGAGGAGGAGACAGAGGGTGACCGATCCAAACAACCACGACAGTGGAGAAGGCAGGGTCACTACACTTTACCAATGAGAAAGACCCCGCAGTACAGTACAACTTTCAATCCACCCCACTGTGGTCCGGAAACGGCCTAATCAGACCGCGTTCGGAGACCATCCTACAGGAGGAAGATTTACCAAGAGCATATCATATCATCCTGCCATGCAACGCTGAGACACCCGCTGACACTTCTACCCTGAAAGAGACCATCAGATGAAAGATGATATGAAATGTTAATGGAGATGAAATGGAGGGACAGGAAATTTGGGGGATGCATTTGCTGGTAAACCGGGAAAACCTCGAAAAAGCCATGGATCAGATAGGTCGGCCACAGGAATCGAACACGGTGCTCCCGAATGTCGACTACAGACGAAATCGCCTGTGCCATTTCGTTCGGTGAAAATGTACAACTGTCTAACAATTTAAGAGCAGGCCTATGTTCCATTTGTTATTTAATTTTGGGTACTAAAAGTTTCGAAGAAAGTGGGTTTGTTCCTAAAGAGAAGAAATCTGGAAGACCAAAGGTAACCAATGCTGTCACTATTGGATGAGCCCTTTCATTTTCACTCGAGGTGTCAAACGTGAATTATATTGAGAGATTTAAAGCTTTCTCGGCGTTGATTCATTAGCATGGTTTCTCGGCTTTGCAACCAAGTGATGTTTCCTTCTACCAAGCTTTCAGTCATCCTAACTCTGTGGCCTTCTTCAAGGATATCCGTGAAAGCTTGGTAGAAGGAAACATCACTTGGCTGCAAACCCGAGAAACCATCCTAGTGAATTATATTATTTTGCTTCATTTGTGCCAGTAGAGATTCAAATTAATAATAATTAGTTCAACATGGTTTTCCGGACAGAAGAAAAATTTTTTCTTACTTTTGAAATTAAGGACGTGTAATTGCAGAGTTTGGTCAGAAAACGGTCCACTGAATTTAACCGAACAAGGTCTTCATGATTTTAATGTTACTTTTACTACAAATTCATCACTAGCTCGTGTTTCTCCGAAGAAGAAAAAAGGAAATAAAAAAGGATACGTTACTACAGCATGTTACAGAACTCATCATCCATTCACCGAGGAATCACTAAATGAAAATCGAACTTCATGCAAGATGGCACTTATCTCTAACATGCGTAAAAATTAAATTACATAGATACTGGGCGATCGCTTCATGAGTAGGTAGGTATTTTCTGAAAATATGTTAACCGAATTTTCACATCTTAATCCGACTTGCATTTAGTTGGGGTTATTTTAAATAACGAGCTTTCTTGACGCAACTAACAGCTCCATTGCAACTGGAAGGTATCATCCCGCATATTTTATAAAATGATGTACTTTGTGGTGCACAGGTAACATTCAATGTTGAACAATCTTCCCAACGAGTTGTTAAACCCTATTATAATAGGGTCAAAATTATAATTATAATTATTTGCTCAATATGAGAAGTTATTTTACTTCCTAACTCAAATGTTATTTGGATTTAGAGCTCGAAGTGAATTTTCAAAAGCACTATACATTCCTAAAATAAGGATCACTTCATAGTTAATTGAAAACAAATTAAAGCAAAGGTATTAAAAATCTTAAAATAGAGCAATATGTTACCTTCACATAACAGTTTATATATACTCTTCTACCAGCTATTCTTTTAACCACCTATCCCTTTATATACGAGTGTGATCTTGGAAGTCCTCTACGGAGGATGCTATCGGATGGTCTTAGATACAAAACTATGTGCATTCTGTGATTGTTTAAAATGAATTGTGTAATATAAATTCGCCAACTGAGGTAAGAGTAATTGAACGCTCGAAAGTTGAAATCTGCAAACATTTGCCGACAACTAAAGGACATGTATCGATACGGTTATGAACAAACAAATGTGAGGAGCTGGTGTGAAATGTTCAACAATGTGTGAAACAATGTGCATGACTAATCTCGACCAGGATATCCGTCACTCATTAGAGATAATGTGAAGAAGCAAGTGAACAACAAAATGGTAAAAGAAAGACGAGTAACCTTCGACGAGTTACGTATTTATTTCGCAAATACTTCTCATTCTTTGCTTGGCTAAAATTTGTGCACACACGTTGGCTTAATGGACTAGCAGCATCCTACTTCATCACAGGAATTTTAAACCTCGTCGACAGATATGACAATGTTTTACATAACCAAGATGATAAAATTGAAACATGAAGTCAGCTTCAATTTACGGATCAAGCTGGAGCAGCGATAACGAGTGCAACTGGCACTCTGGAGATGTAGGCTTCGATCCCCGTCAACTGTGCAATCTGACCTGGTGCTTTCCGTGATTCCTGATCGCTGACTGCCACTTATCGAATACTGCGGCGGTTACATTTATGTCCGTATCATATTTCAGGTTGTTTTCAGACTCGTGTTGTATGACGCTGCAGGACAAGTGGCTCGGATGTTTGCGCATTTCCAATGTTGTTGTTGTTGGTTTTTTTTTTTTTTTTTTTTTGCTTTGGGAGACGCTGTGTGATCGCTGTCTTCTGCTGGAAGTTAATGCTTGTCAACACCACCCACGGAGTTAGCGCACTGGGTCTTAAAATGAACGCGGAAAATTATTTATTAAGATAACCATTTTTAAACATTCTGTAGTGGCTCATTAATATGCCCTTCTCTAGCCATTACTTAACAAAGTATTCTAAAATTAACTTATTGTTCTATTTATTTTACCATGTTTATATCAATCGATATAAACATTTATACAAATTATTTTAGTACAAATTTCCATGTAGGTTGTAACAGTATTTTTGGGTTATGTTCGGAGGAATTATGAATTTAAATATGTAAAAATGTATGTCATTGTGTGATTGGCCGAAATAATAATTATATGACGTAATATGACGTAATGTGGTGACGTGCTATTGGATCGGCCAATCACAAAATTAAGTAGAAGTAACGATACTTACGAGAAGTCAATAATCTTTAAGAGAGTGATATGTTCTTCAGTCTTGTTACATTACGAGAAGTCAATAATCTTTAAGAGACCTATGTTCTTCAGTCTTGAATAGCGACAACAAATCAACAATCTTGTTATAAAGAGAAAGAGATTTTTGTTGTAACGACGAATGTGATGTATAACGCTGCAAGAACAAAAACGTTTTAAGTTGTAGTTCGAATCCGTATAAATATAACAAAATAAGAATTCATCGAAATAATTTAACTTCTTTATTCCGAACCACTCCTTGAAACACATAATGCTCATGACTTATTTAGAATTCGATCGATACTTCAAAATAATCATGGAAGTGAACGTATGAACATAATTTTGGAGCTGATGTTGGCGTGGATGCCTTGTACAAGAGGATCCAAGGAAAATCAGAATTAACTACAAATAGTCCAACAAATTCCCGTTACAAGGTATAATGCAAATAGGGTACGGTGTAAGCAACTGTGAAACCTTTAAAGAGCTGGTCGCTTTGCAACGACTTTGCTTTACTTGTATG
Organism: Mantis religiosa; assembly: GCA_030765055.1. Classification (NCBI taxonomy): domain Eukaryota; kingdom Metazoa; phylum Arthropoda; class Insecta; order Mantodea; family Mantidae; genus Mantis; species Mantis religiosa. The sequence continues at coordinate 562,479 of JAUKNK010000032.1, read as the reverse complement.
GTCAGGAGAAAAAGGCCACTTCAAATAAATAAAAAGGGAAATCTGCGAAATGCTTCACATCAGAAGAAAATTCTATTCGACAATATGTTTCTTAAAGAGATCTATATTTTGTGCAGTGCGATTTTGTCCATCTCTTGAGGCTTAACACTTATGTAAAAATCATTCAGAAGAAAGAGGACTTCAGAGACTATACTCTGGAATTTCAAAGATAAATTTCATTTGTCATTAGAAATGTGACTTAATGGGTTCGTAGAATTAAAAGTCCAATTTGCCGATATTCTAAATGTTATTTATTTGCGTAGAGATACACTCTGTTCTATTCTTACGTAACAGAATTACGTCACAGTCTACCAAGGTCGATGATCACAACAAACGTTCTGATTACCTCAGCTCTCGTTACACAACATTTGTTCACGTTACAACAACACTCTACAGTTGAGTCCAGAGGTTCTACTCCCATTAGTCCTGGACCCGTAGGACCAAGACCCGGGCCTCTTTCAACCAGGGAGTTCACGAGCTGTCCCAGAAGGGCGCCTGGCGTCCTCCGTGGGCCTTTACATAGGGCAAGACCTGGGTTCCTAACAAGCCCCCCCATCTGGTTCAAGGACACAAGACGGGATGGAAGTGGACACGCAACTTACGTGCGCCAACACCAAAAGATGAAGGATACCGATGTGACCTCGGTGGGACCGCCTGGCGATCTAGCACGCCTTCTACTAGCTCTGCAGGCTAGTACCCGGGAATATTAATGGCTTCCCTCAACCCCGTCCGGAGACTACCCGATCACCCACGGGTATCAGGAACCACTGCCCCCTCGAGTCCAACCCAATCCGAACAACTCCCAGAGGGAGGGGCTCGAATGTTCGGGCCGAGGTTCCTCTAGTAACGTCAGAGGTACCACAAGTGCTAGGGGTCCGCAGCGCCCGCTCCACGGCAGCTGAAGGAGATGGATCCTCCCCTACGGGAACACACACTACAGCTGTTTTCTGCTTCGACCCTCGTGAGTGACTCTTGGCGAGTCGTCGCCTTCTGAAGTACCTCACTGATAAATTCTAGATCTTTCCGGAACAATAAAGAAACCGAAAATTCTATTACCTTCCAGAAGCTTAACTTAATCAACGCTGGCAAGTCCTTTATTTCAGCCATCTTTATTTGCCGGCTCTTTGTGTACACTAGTCGCATTATCGTAGATAATGGGTTCGCGACAGAGCATTTTACACATAGCTAGCATTGTAACGAAAATTATGAAACAGATATTTTTGAAAAAATCAACATTTTCAAATAAAGACTACATTAAATTGCAGTTTGAGGTTTGCTAACATTTTGAGTATCTTTGTGTCGCATTCTTGAAAGTTACTGAACCTAAATATTGGTTTATGAGCTATACTGTACACAGACACAGATACAATACACGTACACGAATCCTTTTTCCAAAACTGCTTTTTGTTGAATTCAGGTAATTTCTAAGAGTTTATTTCTGAAGAACTTTCGATTATTAAATCTTTGGGCGATCTGCAAGAAGCTCCCTACCTACCTACTCAATATAGGCGTTAAAGAGAGTAGATTATTTTTTTAAATTCAGAAGCCTCTGAAATGTGTATTTCCAACTAAATTGCAGTATAGAATTCTTTGATTTAGCGTAATATTTTCTCTACCTAAGTACGCGATAGAAGTAGAAGTTGTTTTTCGGACACAGGGGCCCTCAGAATGAACGTTTTCAGTGAAAACTCGCTAGCTAATCTCTGGGAAGAATGCAATAGCTTTTCTCCCCAGTTATGACGCTAAACTCACATCATTGTGTATACATAGAAAGCCCATAAAACTATTTTCCCTTGTATTCAGTTTTTGGGGAAATAAATTTTAATCCTCAAACCAAAATTCCATGTTTAATTTCTCTAGGACATACATACGCTGGGTTGCGGAAGTATTACACGGTACGCACCTTTAAGTATACTAGTATTTTAGAAGAAGAAAAATCCTCCTTTGCGTGTATAAAGCTTTAAATAATACATATCTTGGCACTTAACTTCAGTCTTCAAAAATACGGCACAAAAATTAACGATAATACGGAACATGTTTCCTTATTTTTGATATTATCAACAATGACTGCAACTAACTTGATTATATAAAGTAAGAAGTGGTTTGTTTTTAACACCTCCCACAGAAAGATTTGCAGATGGCTAGTCCGGGGAAGGAATAAAAATAGCATTCATTTCTTAGAGGGAACGGCAGAATTCAATCGGCAATTTACAGTTTCATTTTTCACGCATACATCTTAAATCATATGCTATTTAATCATAATTTCTGGAAGCATTTTAAATCTTTAAAAATAACGAAATATATTAAGACTGCAGGAAGAAACGGGGAATATCAATTACGAGAGCTGTTCAATAAAGAATGATCATAATTTTTTGCGGACATAATTTTGCGAACTAAAATACAATCGTATTGTATTCTGTTAGCTTAATGTGAAACAAACACGCCGTAGTAGCTTCATTGTTTGTACTCTTGGTTCCCGGCTGTGAGAACCAGGTAAATTCAGACTTATTCAGTATCGCCTACCGCTGCAATGGAGGTAACATACAGTTAAAGTTGATGTTAGAGGAAGATCCGGAGTTTCTCTCAAACGTAATCATTGCAGATGAAACTTGGCTATACCATTTTGATCCCGGGATCAAACAGCAAAGCTCAGTGTGGAAATCTCCTTCATAACAATCTCCCAAAAAAGCAAAAGCGGTTACTTCCGCTGAGAAAGTTATGGTCATCTCATTCTTTGATATTCATGGAATGGCTTATCAGCATGTTGTACCTGCACAAACCTACAGGGATGTCCTGAAAACATTACAAGTCCATATCAGGCACAAGAGACCACATTTGCATGAAGCAGGCTGGATGCTGCACCACGCTAATGCGCGGCCATATATTGTCAATGTTGTTGCTGAGTAGTTTGATAAATCAACGTGAAGTGCATCTGTCATCCTTCCTATAGTCCGGATTTAGACCCATGTAACTCTTTTATATTCCCTAACCTGAAGAAACGCCTTCGTGGAGGGCAATATCCATCATCAGAAGCAGTGGTGAAGGCTGCGGAGGCGATTTTGAAGGATCTCTCAAAAATTGTTTCCAGCATGTCTTTTAATACTGGCAGAAACCCTGGGACAAGTGCATCGCATTCAGGGGAGACTATTTTCAGCAGGACCATCAAAATTATGAGGAAGAGTAAAGGTACGTTGTCAAAAAAGGTTGTGATCATTTTTTATTGAACAGCCCTCGTAATTTTCGATTCTAATTTATCCAAGGAGGTGTAATAAGAATATAATGCCCGCCTTGGAAGCGTCTGAGTTTCAAGAAGTCCCAGAGCACGTTATCTGGATAAGCCTTTTCCGAAGTTTCCCTTATCCTGAAAGATGAATGTCTGGTAACTTTAAGCTCTACAGACCCTGGGCTCATTTGAGCATCATCTCACTCATTTCATTCAACGTTCAGTATGACAAAGTTGGAGGATGTAAATTTTTTTAACCTTTAGTTGGTAACATCCGCCTCTGAGGCGGGTATAAAGTTTCTCAAGGTATATTTGGCTCATGTGCTTTGCTAATTTGATCTGATATTCTAGCTATGCTTCATTTGTGAGCTGAGCTTTGTATCGCTTGGACATCATTGATTCAGTTCCGCAAAAGTATTGTTTTAGTCGCACGCATACGTAACGCACATCGTCTCACCGACGGATATTACTGTAAAGGTAATTCCTTTTCGCGCCTGATAGACGGTTATTAATTTAAACAAATAAGTTTATTTATGGACTGACCTCGACTGAGCTGGGATGGCACAGCCGGGAGTGTCAGCTTCACCCGAAGGTACTACCCACTAAAAAACCTCCACCGGAGAGTAGACAGGAGAAGAATTCCAGCAGTACCGCTATATGCACCTGCGGATTCATGGAGAAGGTGTGCAGGTTGGCCGTATGGCCTAACCGAGGTGAGACTAGTTGCCAGGACATAAACATGGCCGAAGCCCTGAATATACCCTCAGGGATTCGAGGTGAGGGGTGTAGTGGGGTGTAGTACCGTTTCCAAAAGGAAACACTGTCTTAATCTAGAAGTTGTGTCCCCAATGCTAGAGGAGATAGTCATGTGTGAGTTTTACTGCTTTATTTGCCTTGGCTTTTAATTCTTAACTAATGGTCTGTTCACCTTTTAGCGGGTAGAAAGTGTCATCAGTGCTAGTGGTGGGCGCTAAGAAAGCGTTAGTCCTGCATTATCTTTACAAGTAAAATTAGAGTTAAAAGTAAAATGGCAGTTCCTGTCTTCGCAACTAATTGCGATGGTCAATGGTATTCCTAGCTGTAATATTGTTAGATCTGCGCATAAGCTGCGTCTGGTTTGAGGTTAATTCTAATTTATGGGGAAGGCATCCTTTGGCAGTCCACAAAGTCCTTGCTCTTAGTCAAGGCGGCTGTGGTGGGGAGGCATCCCCCACCCCTCACACCATACACGACATTGGCACTAGAAGTAATGGTTATGATCTATCATTCAACTTAGAATTAACCTCAAACCAGACGCAGCTTATGCGCAGATCTAACAGTCTTACAACTAGGAACCATTGACCATGCAAGTAGTTGCGAAGACAGGAACTGCGATTTTACCTTTAACTCTAATTTTACTTGTAAAGATAATGCATGACTAACGCTTTCTTAGCGCCCACCACTAGCATTAATGACACGCTCTACCTGCTAAAAGGTGCACAGACCATTGATTAAGAATTAAAAGCTAAGGCAAATAAAGCAGTAAAACTCAAACATGACTATCTCCTCTAGCATTGGGGACACAACTTCTAGGTTAAGGCAGTGTTTCCTATTGGAAACGACACTACAACCCACTATATCCCTTACCTCGAATCCGCGAGGACATATTCAGGGCTTTGGCCATGCTATGTCCTGGCAACTAGTCTCACCTCGGTTAGGCCATACGACCAACCTGCACACATTCTCCATGAATTCGCAGCTGCATATAGTGGTACTGCTGGTATTCCTCTCCTGACTACTCTCCGGTGGAGGTTTTTTAGTGGGCAGTACCTTCCGGTGAAGCTCACACTCCCGGCTCTTATCATCCCAGCTCAGTCGGGATCAGTCCATAAATAGATTTTTCCTCCACTTGAAAAAAACGAATTTTGCGTTATACTTCTTACTTTTCAAATATTTAATTATTTATAGATGGCTACTAGTAACCTCACGTGTCACAAAGAAGCCGAAAAATGGTGTAGTTAACTTCAGAGCAGTTCAATGAGGGCGATGATGACTGATAATTCAAAGGATTCTTATGCTCCTGAAGATCACATATTAGATTCAGAACATTACGGAGATTCAGAAATTGAGTTTCAGCATATCCAAGAATGAAGAGGGCGGTGTTGACTATTCAAATTAGGGAAAGTGATGACACCGAAATTGACAGAATTTATCATGGCAAGACTAACTGTTTCACATAATGCCATAAAATCTGGAGCAAATGTTCTAGGCATGAATTGTAGCAACTACTCGGTTATTCGAAGAATAAGGCGACGGCCACTTGTAGTATTTTACTTTCTAATACAATTGAGCTGCACTAATGCCTATGTTATATATCTCCACAAAGGTAAAATGTACAGATTTGCGTTCATGAAGAACATAGGAATAAATCTAATCGGAGGGCATATGCAGAAGGCTCCAGATTCCAAATTTACAGGATGCTCTCCGGAAAATCATTTCGGACATTCTGGGTGAAGAGCATAGAGACGATTCTCCAGCAAAAAAGGGTAAGATACAAAAAGGTAGAAAAGAGAAAAAACGTCGTTTTTGTCACTACTAAATGAATAGAATGATGGCATACAAGTGCGTGAATTATGACAAAGCCATTGGTTACTGTGTTCCATGAAAATATGTAAAATGTGTATAGAAAGTATATAATGGTTTATCTTATTTGCATAGAGGTCACGATATTTCTCAAAACAAATGTCAACTTTAGAGAATATTTTATATGAAACAGTAATATACAATTTTGTGACTTTTACATAAGTGTAATGAATTTGTAGTTTTGCATATTCTATAGAAAAATACTTTTTAAACGGAATAAAACTGCCAGTACTAATATTTCCGAAAGATATTTATATTCTATACTAATTATGGTGCATCTAAAATGCAAAATTTTAAAATGTTAGTCTCACAGAGGGATATTCCCGTAAGTGCCAACTTTTCACATGTTACCAACTAGGGGTTAAAAGAAGGAAAAAGAATTTATTATAATAAGTATATTCATCACAGTAGGAATACATTATTTTATTAAGCGGGGACAGAAGTGTTGTTTTACTAATTTTCATGAAAAAAGGAATTTTGGTGTTTTGTTGCGAAGTATGCACCATAATTTAATTTACTTGTTTACAAAGTTTCATGCCCGTAGGACAAACGCATCATCTGTTTTCGACGCCATTTTTAAAACTCCTGCTGGTTAAATACCCATCCATGCTTTAAATGGCACATGTTTGAATGCGGAGAACGTACGAACGATTTGGTTTTAAAATATGCGTAGCCTATTTTAACAAGCTTTCATATGAACTCCCCAGATGGCAGTGATTTTTCCGGATGTTTTTAGTCGGTCCCTTTATATACTTCCTCTGTAATGGCGAGAAATGCTTGTTTATCTTTTCTTTTGTTGTTCCAGTGTTTTAGAAGTGATACTTGGCGTTTAAAGTTATTATCTTTAGGTTTTCTCCTCTTTGCATTATATTTATTATACTCAAGTGTCCATTTGTGCCTAAAATTACACCGTAAGCTGGGATAAAAGTTTATTTCAGTAAATCTACTTAGAACAATGATGTGTTGTGAAATTGAAGAGATTAATGTACCTATATTCATTTATTAGGTACTGCATTATTTTACTGTTTTAGAATGCCAAATATAAAGGGTAGTAGAGTCACTTTGTGTAAATTAATGAATAAGAGCAAAACAGATACTTCATTTGAAGTAAATCAGGAAGTGCCCGTAGCACTGTAAAAGAAAAACACAAGCCTTTCTAAATTGGAGGTGCAATGCAGTACCTATGAACCAGAGGAGAATGTAGGCAAGAGCAAATATATTATTTTAGATTTTGGCCACTTTAAAGAACTGATAAAATATTTAGCGTGCCCACATCGTTTTCACAAACGTCTGAACCTGGAGATGCTTTACACCTCTGGCTTTGCTTCTCAATTAGCGGTGGAATGTGAAAATAAACTAGTTCAGTAAATACATCTAAAACCGAAGGCTCAAGAGGCTACTAGGAGGAAAGAAGGTGTCTGTTACACTGCTGAAGCTTTCTAATATAAAGAAATTATATATTTTTCATGTAAACTGCATGCAAAACATTAAAGCAACTTTTCTCAAGTTCAGTGTTTTGTTATTTTTCAATACTCAAAATCTATCTTATCCCACAATATTACAGCTAGAGCTCTGCAAATTGTACACACCACACTTCAGAAACTGTACAACAAACTGGTGTATGGGAATTTTGATATTTGTCATAGTTTAATTTTTAGAAAATAATTACTATGACCAAGCACTGATTTTTTCAGTTTTTATCGCCTTGATACACAAAATATTTTTTTAAAAAAATAACTATGCAGAATTTCAGAAATCTGATCCTTTAACTTGTTATCAAGGTATTTAGGAATTTAATTGTTTCAAAATGAGATTTATTGTGCAATATCTGTCAAAGAAGATTTTAGGTAATAAAACTGTATACATTAATTCAGATATCGAGAATGCAGTTACATATTTGAATGAAAACTGGTACACACAATTCTTTAGTTACTAGAAATATTATACAAAAAATTGAGGCTCTAGATTTAGTAGTTTAGAAAATCACTTTTAGCACTTCGGTCCTCCCTAAATAAACGATGTGTGAATTATGGCACAAACATTTCAAGAGAAGCTAATTATGCGCGGCTTGTAAGAATGTTTATTAATATTAATAACTACTTATAACACAGATTAATAATAGTCAAATATTAAACTATGATAAATTCGTGAAATGTACGCCATGGGCAATATTCCCACACAGTAATATACTGCTATGAACATTGAAAATAATAAATTTTTACATTATTTTGGTGTCCATTGTTACTAATAGGTTAGCTTTAATTCAACATACTGCTAGTAATTTAATTAAACATGAACAATATTGCATTTCCTTTTGCTGTTTATATGAACTTGTCCCGTTTTCTTCCCATAGAGTAAATCTTAAAGCAGTTGATATGTACTTTTATTTCCTGTTCGATAGTATGAGACCTTCTAACATCCAATTTTATCTCAACAAACCGTTCGTTTGCCAAAGTTGAGGTAAGCACTCCTGTTGATTATATGAAAGCACACGTGACAGATTAACAAAATAACAGGTTACGTCAACAATGCACCCTCCCAATTTTCAATTATGAGAAACGCCTCTTAGTCGTCTGTAACGCAAAGCAAACATGCCGGAGAAATTGCCACACCGAAACTAGTGCAGGTGTCGCGACGTGAGTATAGCCATTATTATTACCACAGCAAGGATTTTGGTGGTTCACATAAAAGTTAACACAGTCTCATTCCATGTTTACATAATGTTCTCTGAACCCAAATGGAATTTTCTGCATCTCTCTGTTTCTTTTTCCACGTTGTGGCTGCAAGGCGTCTATTGGAATGACATTTTCTCCTCCTGCTTCTGTCAAGAGCAGGGAAATTCCGGTCTACTTCTGCTCATCTAACATTCTTTTTATCACTCCGGGTTCTGCAATACTTTAAGAAGGAGCTGGCAGAAAGAAAATTGGAGACAATCACAAGTGAAATTGCAGCAAGTGCTTGGAGAATATTGGGGTGGGAACTGATGCTCCATTGTTAGAAATAAAGGATGAAAATTCAGGTTGCCAAAAAACAAAAAGTCACAAAAATTAGGCAAAAAGAAAGCTTAGAAAATGAAAACCAGCGAGAATAAAAGTTAAACGCAAATGTACGGCGATATTACCACAACCCGTTTTGAAATAATTGAAAGAGAAGCTTTTATATTAAAAGCTAACGAGGAAACAATAAGGCAGAATACTTAAAACCTATACACTCAGTACCAGGATAAAAGAATTAAAATTGAACAAGGTGTACAGCCGCTGTATGCTCTGCATTCTTCTACGGATGGAAAATAGCGTAGATCGGTATTTCAAATGTAAAATTCGTAGCTTGAAACCTCTCCCAACACATAAGATTCACTTTTTAATTAAACTAATCTAAGTAGGAAAGTTCCATCTGTATATCAATTTCTGAACGTCCAAGTTACAAGTCTGTTAAGTTTTCATAGAGAAGTCCATTAATGAAATTTCAACATCATATAGATTCAAACCACATTTTGTTCAACATTTTGCCTTAGAGTGTTCCAGCAACACAGTGCTGTTCCATTTTATAGCTTTTCTTATTTCCAGTAAAACGTATTTTACTTACAATTAAATACAAGGTAGTCAAAATATTAGTTTTACGTAATGGGAATATGACTTAATACCACATAATTTCAAACTAAGAATCGAAAGGGTTACACAGAATGTTTTACATTCATTGTATTTTTATCACAAAATAATCTAAATGTATACATAATTAATTTGTAGCAATTTCCTGAATCTCTGTCTAAACTAAAGGAAAATCTATACAACAATATAATCCTGATAAGCAAGTCACATAACAGTCTTTCGTCATTATTTATGAATTTTTGTTGAAAATCTGAACAAATTCGAATGGAAATTATCAGTTTGAAACATTTTGGATGCAGTAACATGCAAGGAAACTACAACTCCACAAAACGCGGTTGAACGTATACGTCATTTTTACTATAGGGTTAAAAAGTAAATGTATACACTAGAGGTAAAACTTAGCACTTTATCATTCACTTAAATTACTTGATCTCCCTCGCTTCCGAGCTTAACCTCCTGTTACATACATTACGAAAGATACACATGACTCATAATGGTATATTACGATATGAGATTTGCAGTGTGATATAAGATAAACGCGATTTATAAATGCACTTCACAGTCGTATCCTGTACAGCATTTATTGAATGATAAAAGTAATATATATATATATATATATATATATATATATATATATATATATACACGCACATACATAACAGATGAGTCACCTGCCCCTGTATGTATGCAACGTGCTAAGCGACATATGTAACTTACGCCTTTCTCGAATATCTTCTAATGGATGATTTTCAGAAGACTTTATAGAGGAGGGGTAGATAACTTAGTGCATAAGTGCTGTATTGGACAGAAAGCAATCACTATGTATGTGGATTCCAAAAGCACCATACCCAGATACACGGAGAGCTGCGGCAGCAATTTTAGAAGAGTTTGCAAATGTTATACATTAGCATACATTCACACACAGCTTTAAACATGCCCCTGAAGGAACGATGGAGGATCTACACAGTGAAACCAATTGATTTTAAACCTTCATCCAACATGTGTTTTTTGTTGTACAGCCATGTCAAAAAATGCTAAGTATTAGGTAGATTGTTTTCGGTCCTATCACAAATTACGGCAGCTTTTAGTTCATACAGTAATTATATGCAGTTTTTATTTATGTTAAAACTACCGAAACGAGCTCAAAACTGTTTATGGAGCTGTAAAGAGCGTTTAAAGTTTCGAGGTGGGGTCTGAAGTCTGCGGTGACTTGTTCGCACAAGAACTTCTACTCGCAAGGTAGCGTTGGCTAAATCCTATTATACAGGTTACTTAACCCCTGTACCTCATCAAGTTGGGTTCAAACCCTTCGAGCTCATCTAAAAATGTTATTATCCTTTGTTTTACCTCATGGGGCCTATATTTTGATATTATGATACAAATAGCATCTTTTGTATCATTATAGATGTTTACAAAATATAAATATCTACATGTTTTCCACTGCCAGACATAAATTTATAGTTTTTAGTAGATATTATATTATGGTCGGTATTGTTTGACCAATTCAACCAAGTTTCATACAGTTCACATTTGCAAAGTGGCTTTAGCTATGTGTGCCTGTGTTAATGTCGACGTGAATGAACGCTCCATTATTTATATAGTATTTGAAACCTTTCCACGAGTCAGGGTTTTTGTCATAACTATGTATGTTGATCTCTGGATGAAAAAGGAGTAATGTATTGTCAGCAAAACGCCTGTATGATGAACGATATCCAGGATGAAGGGCACCTAATCCCAAATTATCGGAACTTAATTTTTGTGTCTTTGGCTCACAAGAGAACTAATAGCAACAATAAATAAATTAGTAACTAAAATACAGAGAATAACGACTTGGAAGAAGGGAACAATTAGCAAAACAATGTGACGTCGTTTCGAACCTAACCTTTGCATCACCATATTCCCAGCAGCTAACGTACTCGATAAGCTGCCAGGTATTCTATATCTCTCTTTGGGAAAGTATTCTTTCATGACCTCACTAGTATTATGTGCATGAAAAGCCATCGTTTATTTAAGCTTTTCGCGGCTTCTTGGTCCTCACTGAGAGCTGTAAGTACTAATTCTGAGTGCGTATAGTACCGAATAAAACGGCAGATCTGAAATAACGGCTTGTATGCTAAAAGAGACATTGTTTGCACACTAGACTATAAAGTGAGAGTTGCATAGATAATAAATAGCGGCAGCTGAATCACCTGATATAATAAACAATCTTACATTTACAATGTCAATAGCGGTCTGATATGCACGTGTTAGCGTGTCTGCCTCACGTTCAAGGGGTCCCAAGCTCCAATTTCGGTCTGAGTGGGTTATCTTCATAAGGATATTTCCGAGGTCTGCGCTTATCTTAAAAGGTGAATGTCACGTTACTCTAAGATGTATGGACCATCGGTTCATTTGAGCATAATTTCACCCATTTCATTCATCGTCCGATGTTGGGGTATGTACAATTATAAAAAAATTAAACCTCTGGGACACTTAAATACGATGCATGCCGTATATCATCTAGTTAATCATAAGATAGTGGATAAAGTACCTACCTCGGAAGAATTTGAGTTTGGAAATGCGTATTTGCAATCTTAATGATGCACTAACTTCATTGTGAACTTCAATATGTACCACTAAAATTTTAAAGCTATTTTAATACTCCCCAGTCAATTTTGCAAATATTACATTTTTATGTATTCAAATGAAGTTCAGTTGTTTAAATGTAAAGACGTATTTCATAAACAAAGATCGTCGTTTCCATAGCGAATTTCCGATCATATAAAAGGTGATGGTTTTAGTTTTATTATATAATAATACATTTTTCTAGGTGAGCAGCTTTGAATTCGGTAACACAATCGTTTAGTCATGATGGATGTTTACATTAATAACGAGAAAATGCACCATCTTGCAATAATAGTTTTCAAATTTACGGACCTGGCCATCTTAATCTTCATGAGTTTCTTTGCTATTACAGAATAATAGATGTCTTCAGTTAAAGCAAGATCGTCAATGTGTCTTTGTTAGGAGTAATTAAATTTCTCAAATTTCTGGAGCTAGATCCGGAAATATTTTATGCTTGAGAAGTGCAGCGGTATGCAAGCTACAGAACGTAGAGCAGTAGTCCATTTCGTAGAAACAAATCAGTCTTTTATTACAGTGCAGAGGTTCAGATGTTCATCACGGCATACAGTGTATGATGAATCTGCCTAAATTTAATGCATAGGTTTTACTAATTTATTTTATTTCATTCGCTCTGAAATTGTAATTGCACAGAAATATTGTTGCGTATAAGGTCTGAACAAGATTTGGGAAATATTTTAATTATTGGAGGTTCACATTTCATTTCGTGGTAAGCTCCAGGCTTTAGCAGGAATTAACAAGTTGAGACAGGTTGGATGACTCGGTGATCAGAGTAAGCAGTGGTATTGACCTGCCAGCTCATATGCGTTCTGTTAAATCGACAGAAAAATTAAGAGTCATTCTTGGGTTTCACAAGATTGCATCAGATTCTAACACTCACTCACTCACTCACTCACTCACTCACTCACTCACTCACTCACTCACTCACTCACTCACTCACTCACTCACTCACTCTCTGTGAGGAACCGCTGAGTCGTATGATAGCAGACATTTTGGAAGTCAGTTCTATTGAAACAATTACAGCCAGTAAGGAAGGGTTAGTCAGATCATGGTTAGTTAGTCAATCATCAGTTGGTCAGTCAGTTAGTTGGATGCTGCTACTTTAGTCTCATCATAGAACTTGTGAATACTTCTACAAAACTTAGCTCATCAAAGTGAACCAGCCACCTCTTGTTCAGACCTCTACGCTACTCTACATAAAGGGTAATATTTATTATGTATTAATTGATTCAATGTCTGTCTTGATCTCAGCCTTTATCTCTTCAAGATAAAGGAGAGCTTTGTTTGGTTTGACTTCCTCAATCTTTAAAATATATTTGCCAATGTTATGGAGAACCCATCACTTTAATTTAACCCTAATCATGTCCCTAACCTTTGATCTGTTTAGCTCTACCATCTGCTCCCTTATCCTTTCAGTAGCTGCACCCCTAGTTGTCGATTAGGTTTGTAAGACCTTCACCCCCCTTACAATCCTGGTTTGCAACATGTAAAATATGATATGATATATCACATTACTTTTTCTGCCAGTTATCTTTAATTTACACGTATGCAATACATATATTTTTGTGTAACAGAACTGTTCTGTCATTTATACTTTACCAGCATTACTAAATTATAGAAAGCCATTCAGGATGAAGTGGATTTAATATATTATTTACATAAAATTCATCATTTTTGTATATGGTTACATACGTTTTATTATTCATGTAACTATTTTAATAATAGGGTATTTTTATCAAAAGTTTCTAATCATATTGGAAAAAAAATTAAGAAAAAACTTTTCCAATAAATAGCGTCTGGGTGGAAGAAGTTTGGTATTAAAATGAAACACTGAGTTTTGTATTTATATAGATCTTTCCGCAATCTTAATACCTGATATATACGTTTAGGTATAAGATACCTAAGTTATATTTCAATGTAGAATGAATGAATTCCTGTATTCCCTTAAGTGGAACATAGTCTTCTGAACCGCGCAATCTCGAGGCCCGTGGGCAGCAGGTAGAGGTCAGTGGTTTCCCGATCAGAGAGGTTCCGGGTTGAGAGATCTGCCCAACGCCGGAAGTGACAGTGCGAGAAAGATGAGGTAGACAAGATTATGATGGAGCAATCGTTGGAATGCTGACTGGAGAAACCGGAGGTCCCGGGGAAAAACCGCCCCAGCGCCATGTTGTCCACCACAAATCTCACTTTGTAGTCGCCTGGGATCGATTCACCAGCGGCCTTCTGAGCACTGTAACCAGTCAGTCATGGCCACACTTCAATGTAGGCTATAGATTAAGGAGAAACTAAGAGTAAACAATTGCCACTAAATGACATTTCAATTAATAAAAGTTTACTTTTTATATATGTGAGCTACATCTCATTATGTACAGTGAATTCAGAATCACTTCCCTGAAGAAAGAAAATGAATATCTGTAATTCCTTTACACTTCAGAGAAGAGGTAACTTTAGTCCATCTTTTAGGAAATATTTTTGGATACAACTAATGCTACTCCCAATATGGCAGTTCTGTATATTCGAGCTAGGTGGCATTTCTTTTCGGGTTTATTTACTCTAATTTTGCCTTGAACATTGTTTTCTATCCATGATGTTTTGATACAAAAACCGGTTTTCTAAGAAACTATTAAAGATAGCTGCATTAAATGCTAGCAACAAATAACTACCGTTGGAGAATTACTTTGGTGGTAATACCTACTATTCTTGGTTATGCTTAAACAAATTAATAGTTATAGATTTTAATCAAAAAGTTGTGTGCTTAAAAATAATGTTACTTTTTCAATAAACAAACTTCAGTGGACAAAAATATAACAGTGAACTTAGAACACAACCACCTATATCATGTACACATTTCGGTATGACATATTAAATAGTTCTCAATAAGTGGAAGATCAGGGTTTGATTTCCGGTACAGGTGTGTGGATTTTATCCCAATGTGAGAGCTCTTCCGCGATGCACTCTCCCTCTTTAGGTCCCTGATGGCCAATTGATTGAGGAGTAGCGGCCCATAACATATACGGACCTAGATGGTCCGAGGCATCATCCAGGCATACACCTTACTCAATGACCTTTATGATATGCAAAGTTGGAAAACACAGCGATAGTGCGGTAGATCTTGACCAAATAAGGTTCTTCCCCGCGGGTATAGTTATTTATCTTAAATCCCCTTGGAGATAACTTCGTAAGTTTAAGAGATTTTAAAATATCAAGATAGAGCTTTTATTCTGCCCTTGAGGCAAAGTAAGACATGTTTGTTCGGAAGATAGAAAACATTGTATTATATTGTTTTATTTTTCTTCTATAATTTACATCCTCCAGCGTTAAGTCATATCGGACAATGAATGAAATGAGTGAAATGATGCTCAAATGGGTCCAGGATCCATAGAGCTAGACATTCGTCTTTCAGGGAAAACTCTGGAAAAAAAACCTTATCCAGGTAACTCACCCTGACGGAAATTCGAACTAGGGACCTCTTGAACGTGAGGCAGACAAGCTACCATCTACGCTACCGAGGCGGCTTTTTATTCGTTGTGAAGAATAAGGTTTATTTTGTTTCTAACAAAGTAAACATGTCTGTATTCGAGGTCCTCTCGGGCTTCGAGCCAGGTGTAGATATGCTCAGGGACCAACATTTCTGTTTCATAGAGATGGAAGAGTAAGCGTTGCTAAGAATGCTTTTGTACCAGAGTGAGTAGAGCTCATGCAAATGACACATACAATTTTTTCATTAAACTAAAGCAGTTCAGAAGATCCTGAGTTCTAATCTCGGTTAAGGCCAGCTACTTGGATGAGGTTCTCTCCGGGGTTCTCCCTTATCCTTATAAACGAATATCAGGTAACTCTAAGCTCCATGGACCGCGGACAAATTTGAGCATAATTTCACCCATTCCATTTATCGTCCGATATGACTTAACGTTGGACAAAAAATACGGACTACGTTCAGTGCAGAAAGCAACCACTTTCTGGAATGTGCGCCAAACATAATATATAAAGCAGAAGAGTATGCAGGTATTTCAACCGCAGGGGAAGAAAACCACAGACAAAAGCAAAAACGCCAGCGGAAACAACGTGGAACGAAAACATTTCAGAGAGCAAGGCAATCATACAGTGTAATGAGATAACTAAGCAGGTAATTGACCTAGGTCAATATTACCAGGAGTACCGCATTACGGACATGCACTTCACTGTTAATGATAATAACCACAGCAAGCGCAAAAACCACTAAATATGTACATATACATGGATTTATTATTACCGGAGTAAACACAAACAAGCTCGGCAATCAATAATTCATCACTTGCTCATATGAACGTACAAATTATTTTCAATAATTTAAAAAGCATGTTGGCATGGTTACGGTAACACACACAGAGGTTCTGACAACTGCAGAAAGAGTTTTGTGCTCGTCTTTTGTATCCGAAGTTTAAAACGCTTTTAAAGAAAGTAACTCTTTCTGAACTCTTAAAGGAAGTGATGGCATATCGCAGTAATTTTGGTAGTTTTCAGAATACTAAATTATGTGATCCAAAATTACATAAAATATTAAGCTGATGTTCCAAACTTAATAGTTTCCTTGAAATTATTAAATTTACAAAATTTCAGTTCCACATTAACAAGCAAATCGTAAACTTTTGATTTTTTTCATAAACGTGGAAAACTTAAGCTCTGGACCAGTCTTTTCATTAAAAATGTATAACCTACTTCTGAAACTTGGACAAATGGTTTGCAAATGAGCTTAAAGGTACACTCAATTTAATTGGGAGGCTTAATAACACAGTATGCAATTTTAAAGCATTTATTTTTAAATACTACATACAAAAGAGTCAAAAACAGAACTAGCTGCTATCTCTGAGTGGGGGTAGTGCATCTTCCTCACATTTAAGAGACTCTGAGTACGAAACTTGATCATAGTGAGTAAGCCGGATGAGATTTTTTCGGGCTCTTCTATTATCCTGAAAAGATAAATGTGGGGTAAGCTTAAGTTCTATTGACCTGGGGCTCATTGAATCATCACTTCATTTCCGACTTAATTTCCTGCGTTAAAGAAGATTCATCATCAACACCCCACCAAGAAAGGTAATTATATACAGCTTACATTGTTCAGGTATAACAATCTCAATAACTTAGTAATTTCCTAGACATTAAAATCAAAGTGAATGAAGCCGATAATTTGCTGTATATTGTCGCGGCAACGGACATAAAAGTTTCAGATCAGATAATAGACGGATAGTGTTTCCACGGAGATAAAGAGCTTGCATAAGCAGATAAACATAGCGTCGGGGATAAAAGACTAACCCACACAGATAAGTGAGGTACATGGAACATTCTAAGGATATCTTGATTGCTGTATAGAACATTCGATTTCTTGTTTATTCCGGAATTATCTAGAATTATCAATGAGGTACTTAAGGGAGCGACGACTCGCCAAGAGTCAGTCGTAAGCAGTAAACAGCTGAGTTGATGTTGCAAACAGATGTAATCAGAACGCTGTTTGTTATTGTCATCGATCTTGGTAGATTGCGTTGTGTATGTGACGTAATGTTATTACGAAACAATTGAACAGTGTATTTTTTCGGAAATAAAGAACATTTGAAACATATGCAACTCGAACTTTTAATTCTGTGGACCCATAAAGTTACAATATTAACAAAGTACATTAACAACTTACATAGGTACCTTATCAGAAGTTTGCCCGCCTCGGTAGCGTAGATGGTAGCGAGTCTGCCTCACGTTCTAGAGGTCCCGAGTTCGAATCTCGGTCAGGGTGAACTACCTGGATAAGGTTTCTTCGGGGTTTTCCCTTATCCTGATAGACGAATGTCGGGCAACACTAAGCTCCATGAACTCCGGAGTCTTGAGCATCATTTCACCCATTTCATTCATCATCCGATGACTTAACGTTGGAGGACGTAAATTGCACAAAAAATCAGAAGTTCAATTGTTTGAGCTTATATCGAGACACCAAACAGTTTCTGGCCTTCTTTCAGTGCCAATTTTTTGTGCCATATTTTCATTCTCAGCTCCCCAAATGCATTCTAGTTGAACTTTATTGCTTTTCCAAGGTCCATCTATGGCACTAAGTATGGTAACGAATGCAAAATTTTCATGACGATATTTTACTGAAATTAACATTTTCAGACCCTATAAATGTTAATAACATACGTGTTTCTGTGTACCAAGGGAAATTATATTTTAAGCACGACATTTTGGATATACACATTTCGTGTTTATGTGCATTAACATTCATAAAGCAATGATAAGTTATTCGCAAAATTTTCCAAAATGAATAATACGTTTTACATACAAAATAAATGTGTATTCTTATAAAAACAGTTCTAGTCAGCCATATAGACTTTAAAAATGAACTATCTTAACTTTACTGTAAATAACCTGTGGAACCCACTCTTTCAACTTACATTTTAACATATATAACTGAAAAGCTTTAAGATATTGAAAATCTAGTCTATTGTATTTATTTCGTAGCATTAGTCGGCTTTAGATATTCTATGCTGTACGTTTACATTAACTCATATGTGTATGTGGTATTAAATACTTGCGATCCATTTTTTTCTCATTTTTGCAACAGATAAATGCTACGACTGCTGAATTTATTTCTGAATGAAACAAGCATCTAACATGAGCATCTGTTTGCGGAGATTGCACCTACATATCCAAATACGTGTTGCACAATATTACATCAAACATATATTTTAGACAAACTTTTACATGTATGTAGACAAAATATGTCGCAAATAATGCTACGTAAATTTATCAAATATTGTGATATATAACGTATATGTGAATTTTCCCTCGTTAGAGAAAATCATTTAAGAACATGGAAAGCATTTTCCCATTTATTATTTGCTAAATTTCAGTATATAAACCGCCGTTTATACGACATTTGGAGACCTGAACCTCCATTCCCCACGCCATGAAACACCATGGCCTTGCACCTTTCCGAATTTGATCACGGAGCTCCTGCCTCTAATTTCATCAGATTATACACTTAAGTTTTTCAAAATTAGTTGCATGAAACTTTCTTATATCCGTAGTATTTCTCCAGTGACTAGCTTTTATGAGCTCTCTCTCTCTCTCTCTCTCATAAAGGAGCATAACATTTAGGAAAGCTTAAGAGTAAGTAAAACATCGATTTCTTAATTTTTAATTTTTCCAGTCGCCGTTGCCGTCGTCGTCGCCGTCGTCATTATTTTAATCATATTCGTGCACACCTCAGTGTCGTAGGTGGTAGCGTGTCTGCCTCACGTTCAATAGGTCCCGAGTTCGAATCTCGGTCAGAGTGAGTTACCTAGATAAGGTTCCTCCCGGGGTTTTCCATTATCCTGATACATGAATTTCGGGTAACTAATCTCCATGGACCGGGACTCATCTGAGCATAATTTCACCCATTCATTCATCGTCCGATATGACAACGTTGGAGGACGTAAATTGCAAAACAAAACAAAAAATCATCATATTCGCAAATTCTCTCACAATATATAACGAGTATCAAAGTTCAATGTAACACATGAAGCAAAATTGGCAACTACAAGTATATAAATTCAAAAGATTATATTTTCCAAAACAACAATAAATTAAAACAAATCTCTATGATAAAAACTACTCAGCACAAGCATAATTCTCACAAAATATATCTCAATAAATTAATTAGCTAAAATGTTTTAGAATACAAGTAATGCCGAGAAAACCTTGGGTAGTGATCACACATATTCTCTGTTCACTACATCTAATGATAGAATCCCAATTAATTCAAATTAATAAAGGGGCTATTACACATATAATGTTTGAATCGAATTTTATCACAGCCAGAATCAGGAATCTCATAAACAAAGGAATTACACCTATGAACCAATCACTCCATATTATAAAACAAATATAGCCTCTCCTATATTAACGTTATGGGTCTAATGACTTTTGCCAGGATAACTATCCTGGGTTGTTCGTAGATTTCTACCGTGAGCTCCGTAACGTTAAAAACGAAATCATGAGAATTATTTAAAGTAAATTTCATGTCAATTTTAAACAATAACTTGTTTCACTGATATCTGCTTTTTAAAACAATAAATTTCTTTGCATATATTCTAGCTGGATTTATGTCACTCGTATACATTATTTGCATTTTAACTTCACTTTATACAATCTCTCTTACTTGTAGTTACCTTTATTATTCATTAATTAAATGTGTATCGTCCAACGCCCGTTTTCACTACATATGACACCGCAGGCGGTGACACTGATGATACATGAGATGAAGATGGAGCACCGGTGGAAAGAGATGGCGGGGGAACCGGAGATCCCGTATTAAAACCATCTCCATTGCCGTGTTGTCCAACACAAACCTCACTTTGCAGTCGCCTGGGATCGAACCCAGGCCACCCTAGCGAGAACGTAGTAGTCTAGCCACGCAGCCACGGCGCTCCCTATTATTCACTATTTTGTTATGCTTTATGACTAGGTAGTACCTCAGTGAGGAAGCACAAGGGCTGAATTGTATTGTACATTATTTTACAAATCTTCCGTGAAGTATTTAAATTCCTACAGAACCTAATTTTCCTATCCACTTCATATTAACATATGAATCGCTTTTAATTATATCAACTAAAAAATTCAATGCCACGGCCGGGATTTGAACCACGGATCTGCTGGTTTCCGTCCAGTTGCTCTAACCCCTTGAGATGCCATGGCCAAAATGCCGACGAGATATTAAACTCCAACTGACTCACTATGTTTTCCCGGTAAACCATTTAGAGTTCTCATTCGAACTACACATTTGTGGCGACTTATTATTAAGTACTTAAATACAATAAGTAAAATAAGTTAAATATAAGTACTTAAATACCAGGATGTTTATCACTTTACACTTAATGCTAAATTTATATTAAGGAATTATTGCTTAAAGAAATAGTTTAAGTACACATTCCGTAGTAGGAGCAAAGGGATCAGAATCGAAAGGGAGTCGTCCAAAAGGGAAGCAGTACATGTGGTCTTGAACTTCCATAGCCCTTCTGTTTCACCGTCAACTATATGAATAGCGACAACACTTTAAGAATGACCAAGTACTGCAAATTTCAAATCAATTTAAGAAAAGACTAATGCTATAAACCGGTTATGTATTTGAAATTAACTGTGCACTTTAAACAGATCTATAGTTTTTTGAATTCAGTTTTTGTGTGTTTATTACATTACATTTCAAAGAAATGTGTGAGGACTTCACAGACCTTTTATGCAAAATTCAAGATAAACATTTTATTTTTATGTGTACTTTCTAATTAAAATCATTAGAGCCTTTTTAATAAAATTACAAATATTCCAAAACTAAAATAAAAAGTATATTTGGTGTAGGTCGAACACTTTATTTTGGTGGTTTGTTGTTCTCACACAAATGCGCGCGTGAGTCCTTTTTAAAATGATATTTCATACAGGGAGCCTCGAAACGTGTATTTCACGTGAAATTTTACATCCAATTTGTGGCTGGAGTGCAATTCTTATGTATTTCAGTAGTAGGGAAATTATTAATGGTTTCTAAACAATAGGCGTTAAGCAAAAATAGGTGCTTCCAGAAAGATGATTGGCAAAAGCTCCAACTTTTATGTTCGTTCTGAGCAGATTTTAGTGAACTGTTTTTGTTTTAAAATTTTGTAAGCTTGCTATTTTACCAACATCCACACCAGACTAAGTATTTTCAGTACGATTTCCCAAATGGCGAGACAGTAATCAGTTTATAAACTGTACAATATTCCTAATGGCAGCTCGGTTTTGCTTGCTTTCATTTTAGTGCAACAACACGCAGAAACTGAGTAGGAGTGTAGCGATGAAACTAAACACCAGAGGGTGTTAGTTTTACGTTGCCACTCCCTCCATCCTTCATCACATTCTTTTTCTAGCTTACAGCGTAGTAAACAAAACTGCTAGTGTTGATAAACTCGCCCGCGGCGGCGATGCATAAAACGCAAACAAAAATGCCTCCTGAACACTTTTGGGTGAGGCAACTTCTCTGGCAGGAAAGTTTGGCGGTGCATCAACAAGCACCAGGCGTTTCCGTTAACTTAAAATTAAACTTTTTGTTGGCTGCGCCAAAAGTCAGGCGGTCCTTTTTTTGTCGCCTTGTCTCAAGAGAAAATATGAAACTAACTCTTCGACACCGCTTTCTTCCCAAACGATAAATAGTTGGGAGTTTAAAGCGCCATGAATATGCATCTTCCTTAATAATGTTTAACTCAAGGTGGCGTTTCTCATACACAACATGTAAAATGTCTTTCATTCATGCCGAGAAAACAAAACAAGCAAGATTTACAAAGGTACTTGGCTGTTTTAAGGAATACTGTGGTGAAATTTCCATCTCAAAAACTAGGGTATTTATAGTTAGTGGGAATTGCTCAGGCGTTAGTGCCTGAGGCTCACATTTGAACGATCCCAGGTTTGATACCGTGGAAGTATTCAACCTAAACAGTGGTGAATGTTGGAGTGAATGATTCCTGGGTTTCCTGCAAATTATATCTACTCCACTAAGTCTGATGTGCTGATTCCAAAGCTGTAATCGGTTTTTTTTTCCTACCACGTACCATTTTTTGCAACTAACAGTTATACATAAAATATTTTGATGTTCTGCGCATAAATGTTGTATGGAACTAAGAAATACTAATAATGTCTTTGTTCAAATTAATGTTTTACCACAATGACACACATTTAACAGACAACAGTACTAAAATTAGTCTGAAATATGTAATTTTGTATTATGTATGGAAAGATATAGCCAGACTGAAAAATTCAATGGTATAGCCGGGATTTGAACTACGGATCTTCTGGTTACCGTCCAGCCGCTCTAACCCTTGAGCTACTATAGCCAACGTGCCGACATGACATTAAAATTCTTAAACTAACTCATGTTTTTCCCGCTAAACCACTTAGGAGTTCTCATAAACACATGAGACAACTACCTTAATGGCGACTTACAACATGCAAGTACTTTAAGGCCCGGGCTTTATAGTTAATTAATCAAATTAGTCAATTAATTAACCTAGTAGTGGTTAACTATAAAGTCCGGGCCTTAAAGTACTTGAATGTTGTAAGTCGCCATTAAGGTAGTTGTCTCATGTGTTTATGAGAACTCCTAAGTGGTATACCGGGAAAAACATGAGTCAGTTGAAGAATTTAATGTCATTTGGGCACGTTGGCCATAGTAGCTCAAGGGTTAGAGCGGCTGGTTGGCAACCAGAAGATCCGCTGTTCAAATCCCGGCTATGACATTGACTTTTTCAGTCTGACTATATTTCCATACTTTAGCCTACACACGGTCAGTGTGAGAGGACAATTTCCATGTTGTATTATGGACATAAATATGCGTCAGTTCTAGTAGCCAATTCAGTTCACCTCAAGGAAACAAATCATAAAATAAAATTACCTCTAGAAAAAGTCAAATATGCACAGATTAAATGGCAGTTATGTGGAGATTTAAAAATTACTGGCATGAAACTAGATCAGCAATAAGGCTATACTAAAATGCCATGTTTTTTGTGACTGAGATAGTAGAGTTTGATCCAAGCACAGGAGAAGAAAACATTTGAACCAGAGAGACAGTCTCGTCTAGAAATGAAGAATATTCACGAGTGCCTTGTGGGCCCAAAGAAACGCTCTCTTAACATTTTACACATAAAATTAGGCTTAATAAAGGAATTTATCAAGGATTTAAATATGAATGAGAACTGTTACAAATAAACCTACAACAAATTTCCTGAAAATATCGGAATATAAATTAAAATGTAAATATTACGTAGTTGGGTCACAAATTATGAAGTTGTTTACCTTTGAAGAAACGATGACAGATACTGAAAAGGGGGCATAAATTGTTTATAAGAGCGTCATGGTAAACTTTCTGAGAAATTACAAGGATCCAAATTACAAAAATATTATAGAAGATATGCTTAAGAAGTTTCAAACACTGGGTTGCAATATGAGTGTGAAAGTACTTTTCCTGCACTCTCATTTGCACTTTTTTCAGAAAATCTCGGCTATGTCAGCAAGATGAGCTATTTCACCGCGACGTAGAGGAAGTGGTAAGTTGTGCATTTCAAGGCAAAGTGTAAAAAATGAATGTAATGTTTAAATGTATGTGATTATTTAGGAAAGATGTGAAATACCAATTTATTATGAAGAGTGTTGCGTTGAAATTTTAGATTTATTAACATTTATTTAATAATATTACATATGATAGAGCTCTGTATAAAAATTCACATTTTACTAATTCTTATATTGTTAATATTGGTAAGGGATGGAGCAAAACTAAGTTAATATTCTGTTTCTGTGTACTCATATTAGGGATAATGACATATTAAAATAAATACCCCAGACAAAAAGTCAAATTTTTGCATATAAATTATTTATTTCTAAATACTTTCCTATTCCTCACTTCCACTCATTTCGTTACCCTTATCTTGGAAGGCGGCAGGGTTAGACCTGATACGTAGTCCCCACGAGAGATTAGAATTCATTGTGATCTCTAGTTACTTAAGATAATTAAGTATATTATCAGACAATTTTAATGAAATAATTTAATAAGGCCATTCGCTTCAAAGTATTCCGCAACAGATGCCGGAAAACAACTCATAAATTATGATATGTAATACAATTCATTTCTATTCGACATGAGGAATGCGTTGTTATAAAATAAGATGAGGTCACAGTTAATAAAGGTAAATCATTTATCATCCCTAAAAATAATAGTGTAGCCAAAACACAGTACTAATAGAAAGCCAATATTTACATTAGCAACAGTAGAGCATCAAAGCTTATGATAAATCACAGAACAAAGCCTAGGTACGAATGCTGTGCCAACTGTTCTTTGAAAAGAAAACCGTTTCTTCTGTAAAGAGCAAACTTCTATTCGAGTACGTCTATTAACATATGATATTGAATCTTTAAATTTAGGGACCCCACTGAGATCCTACGTGTATCTTCACCTCATCTACTACCACGGGGAGTATTGTAGTGGCTCTGAAGATAACTTTGGCCGCAGGGTACAACTCCTCCACCTCTAATCCAAATCCTAACTCGTTTACCAAGGAACGTTTGGGGGAATAAACATTTCCTATGGAGCTTTCTTTAAAAATTGTTTTCAATGCAGTTACCTGCAACTGCTACCCCTTAATTTATGCAAAACCGTTAAATTGAGGAATGAATTTCTAGACAGTAAACAAAATGTGCACTCTGTATTACATTCTCTGAAAGTTCTTGAAGAGTGGGATGAAATAATACAAAAAGTATCTGTAGTACGTTATAGCTCAAAATAATAAGGCACGCTGTACACGTGAGTAAACTTTATATATTAATACCCATGGAGGATGGAGGACAGACAAAATTGATACCGTAGTTCATAAACAACGTATCACTTGCCGAGAGTAACATGTTTCAGTTTTCCCAGGTAAATTTACAAACAGATGTGACACATGGACAATAAGTCTTCACAAAGTATTAATTACATGTCATAAAACTTAGAATATATGTAATTTGAGTGCTAAAGAAAGCGTACTTCCTAACTCCAGACATAAATCCGTTAAAGGTTTTCTATTAAAACAAAACCTAATAATTTTGCGATGACATGAAGCATAGATTGCGGCCCTGAAGATGTCCACTGCTGTTCTGAACAAAACATTTGAAACAACTATCCCCAACAGAGCACAGCTTATCACGGAAATGACCTCCAGTTTGATACCGATATTAAGGGATGCAATGCATAAAGAATAGTGATGGATTTCAAAGGACTGTTGGATCCTTGTTACAACACGTGCAGGGGCAGTCGGTTGAGCTGTGTAACAAAAGACACGGGAGAAAGAGGTTTTCTTAGCAAGAACCCTAAATGAATGACTATTGACTGTTTGAAAAGGTATTCTTCGGACCCTTAATAATGGCATGACCGAGACTAATAATCACAATGGACAAAATAGTCACAAAGGATTTGGTTGAATAAAGAGCTTCGAGAAAGTGAAAGTTACACACCCACGCACAGCTGTGTACAGTGTGAGGACAGACAGTCCGCGGCGTGAAGCTGATTAAGACAGTCTCTTCTTCTGTCTTGGCCGAAGGCAGATCAGAGCCAGTGGGAAGATCTGTCGGTTGATCCGTAACGAATTAAGTATTATCGAGAAATAAGCATTCCACCTACAGTGACTCTAAACAGTGACTTAGTCATACATATCCACGCATACCCTGGGAGAAACCTCATTGCTCAACCCTAAGCTATGCATATTATTCGTTACAAACTGTAGCGTCAACGTGGAACTGTGCGCCATCCATTATATTGCTTCAAGTTAAATTAATTCCGCCATGAAAGGCTACGTTTTCTCGCGACATGAGGGATGTTCAAAATATTCTCATCCCGTCACATTACACTTCTAGTAACGACGGAGAACGTGTCGCGTGTATTGTTGTGTTAATGTAATATCATTATAAGCATATTCAGTCTTGAGTGTCAGTTTCTCCAATAACTTTGAACTTTCCCTGATCTAGAGCTCTGGAGATGTTAAATCAGAAGATAGAAATGGAAACTTCTTACTACTTTATTTTCGTTCTATCCATCTCTCATGGAAAATACAATCGAGAAAATACCTCACATTGAACATGAATGTAAGATGAAGCCTTGACATTTTGAGGGTATTAAGACTGTAACCGGACCCTGGCTAGTCGGTAGATTCAGCACCTCGTTGCTATGCCGTTTGCAGAATAATTCTATTTGTGATAATATACTTGCATTTTGATGATGACTGTAGATATATTTGACCACGGCTAGTCGATAAAAGCATTAAACTCACTTCAGGTTGTAGTCACGGATGAAGAAGTTTTGGGAAATAGTCAGGAGTTTTAAATAATTATGCTGGTAATATTTCAAAATTTTGTCTTATGAACTCCTTGTGTTAGATGCATAAAAATACACAAATTTCACACATACAATAATATTTTACAACATAATCACGAGGATAAACCACTGATACACATCTGTGTGAAATGGTGGATATTTGCTGAACTTCACTCTAATTCGGGCACCGCGACAGGCGCCATACGTAACGTGGTTTCTATTCGTTGTAAGCACAATAACTTCCTTTCTCATCTCGTGTCAATTTGTGTGGCTATCAGTTTCTTCATGTCACCAATTGTATCGTCTTCATTTTAAAGCGGACTTTCTTTCGTCGTCACAAATATGTGCACTCATCACTATCACGATTTCGGAATATCTCCTTACTGAAGATTCTTCATTTTCCGTTACAAAAACTTTTATATTCACCGCGACATATCTTTATCCCCACGAAACAAGATTACAGAACATATATCTCTCAAGTTTATTGATTTTATTTTCTCCTAGCAACCGTTCATCATTTGTTAGATTGTAATTACATGGCCCACTAATAGTTAGATCAGAAAAGGAAGCTCATTTCAAACAAAAAAACTATCGTTTCAAGACGTGGAAATGTGTTTTTTAACAATTTCAGGTAAGTATGACTCATGACAGTCTCTCTGGAAAACAGAACGTACCATATGTTACAATTGGAAGATTTACGGCCCTTTTTTCGATTGTATTTATTTGGTTTTTCCTCAGCCCGTTATACACAATAATGTCAGCTTGACTGTCACATTTAAGTTAAAATACGGGTTCATTTAATCTAGCACACTTTTCATGGACCACTCCCAAAATTACAGTCGCCTATGTGAGTGGTTCTAATTTGGTGTACTCCTGGAAGTAAGGCTTTCATTTTTTCAGCTTGCAAAATTTAATAAATACTGAATTTGTCATTTCCAATCTCGTGAAGATATGCTTTAAGGTCTTCTTCAGAGATCATGCAAAATCCTACATGACTCATCAAGACTCTCGTTAATGGTAAAATATCTTTCCTTTGCACCGCCTTTTCAGTAGACTGTTTCACCAACTTCAGACTAGTCTCAGGTTATTGTGACTCTTAACCTGGCTGGAGCTGTTAATGTACCAAGTTCAACCCTCTAACCTAGTTAAAACTCAAAAACATTTTCAAATTTCCAATAACGTATCAGTATCCCCTTACATTTATCGAATCACAAGTGCAACTTTATTTAGAGGCATAACCTATTTGTATGGTCTCCAATGCCTTTTGAATAATAAACAAAAAATGTATTCTTCTCCCATTTCATTGCCAAGAAATAATGTTACGATGACAGATGCGCTATGCTGCGAATTAGCACATCAAAGAAAGATGCTAGTAAAGCTAAAAAACAAGTTTGACATATGATAGAAGAAAATAAATGCAAACAAAACTAAGCCACGCTTATCAAGAAAATAAACAAATAAAATTTATTTTCCAATGCCAGATACGATAATGAAGGAAGTGGAAAGTTTTGCTCAACTGGAATGTATCACAACCAAGTAAACGGAGATAATCATGAATAGCAATGCCGCAGAAAATTTAATAGAAAATTAAATATTACTTGTGCACCTTTAAAGATAAAACTTAGTAATTTAGCGATACGCTTTATGTGAAACATTACACCGTGTAGAACGGAGGCTAAGATGAGTAAATGAAATTGTTAAACAGAAAACTTAATGAAGCTATTTTGGGCAGCGTAGGTGAAGGAGAAAGCCGATATGCTGGGTAAAAAGAAACTGATCATTAATACGTATGCTGGGAAAAGATACAAAACTGTAGTGAAATATCTGTCAACTAAGCACATAATAATAAAAAGGAGAAGTTCGAATAGAAAAAGGAATAGAGGGCAGTGGAATATTAATTGTGAAACAAAACCTCTGAATAAAAATAATTTGTATTACTATATTATTGTTGCTTCCAACGCTCCCTACGAAATCTAATACAAATTTGGGTTAACCTAGTTACACCAAGGAATTTATGGGTCTATTTATTAGATAGAGGCATGTAGAAGATGATCCAGGTTAACTCACTGGCAGAATAACAATGACAGTAACACTGCCAGTACCATCCAATTGAGTTGATGTGGGCTCAAATTGTGTTGCAAAGAGAAATAATGTTTTCAACTGATTAATGCTAAAAGACTTATTCACGGAGAAATTGACAAGGTAGCACAAGACTGGGAAAACTGGTGAGACATACAGATAAAGTACAAGACGACTTTTGGAAAGAAATAGCACGTGACGAGACTCTGGAGCCTTTTACGCACGATGAAGATAATGGCAATGAAGTAAGTGTCATTCACAGCTATATGAATTTGCCACTGCTAGTTCCGTTGGAATAGAAAAATAGATAATTCATAAAATATAATTACAGTTATAATAACTAAACCATGCGCATACTATCCCGATATCCACTGTCGATTGTTATTTCAACAACTGCATTATTATAAAAGTTTATAAAATTAAGTTTTGGTTCCCTTACATTTAGCGCCATTTCCAGCCTCAAACGGCTGTCACGATGGCAACCTATTCAAAAAAAAAAAAAAAAAAAGACTCAGGACTTCTGGAGTAGATGGCACAAGGAGTACCTGAATAGAATACAATTCAACAGCGTCATAAGTGGACCAAGGAACATGCAAATCCTTGCCCTGTTGATGTTGTTTTTATAAAGGACGACAATCTGTCTCCTATGCAATGGTGAAAGGGAGTGATAGAGGTGATTCACCCTGGTAATGATGCACTGACTGGAGTTGTTAGTGTTTGGACTGATTCAGATGTGATCAAGAGACCTATTAGGAAGATATGTGTTCTTCCTAAGCATGTTAACTTGTTAATATAGTAATTATACAAAATGTAGGGTATTACGTAATGACGACCATTTAAGAGATATGTGTTATTGTTTAAATTTACAAAACTAATTATATTGTCTCTCATTCATTGTTGCTGACATGTGCTTATGTACACAGAAGTAACTATTTTTCTTACATTATCCTTGCGTTATCTAATCAAAAGACAATGCCTTTTGGTGGGGCGGCATGTTAGAGAAATGTTATTTTGAGAAGATAAATTTAATTGCTTTACCTTTTGAGTGTTGGCTACATGTGTAAATAAAGAAGTGTGGCAAGATGGAAAAGGTAAAGTAATGAAATTTATCTTCTCAAAATAACATTTCTCTAACAACGTATGAGAGAGGGAAATATGAAAATAGTAGAGGTAACAAAGTGGCAACGCTGAGTGTGCTAAGGTATCTGATTCGCGGCGGTCCAGAACTGTTCCCATTTGAAACATAAAAATTTAGATATCCTTAAAGCACACAATATTTTTCAAAGTAGTTTTTGAGCGGTTAACAGAAATATTTCATTGCTATTAGTTTCAATATTCCAATTCGCTTTTCACAACGCATAAGTCGGTATTCGCTTTTTTCTAGTGATAATATAAAGAGTATGACATTTTAAAACCACATTATAAGGACTTTACTATTAAATGACTTTATTGCTACTTCATTTTACTGTATGCGTGTTGTAGCTACAGGTAAGTACGCATAAAAATAATTTATACAAATTTTTATATCTATTAGCACGAAACGTAGGATATTAACCTTTGCAAGTATAATCTGTAGAGAACTGAGTAGAGAAAGTACTGTGACACATTTTTGTAGCGATCTGGTCTGTCAAAAATATAAATAGGTACCTATTTCCAAATAAACTGTGTTTTACATATATTTACAATGTATGAAGTCGGAATGTAAACATATTGGCATCGCTAGATTCTGTTCGCCGCAGAAAATTTATCGCCAAATCTTTGTGATTTATAACAGACCTGCGGTAAGTTGCGTTGCATAATAAATGGACTACTGGCGCTGAATAAAAATTTTGCAATCTCATCAGAAAATACAATGGGGGACCACCAATCAAACTTGTGCTCTGCTATATTTAACATTCCGTTTTTCGAGCTCTGTGACAAATGGATTTTTCAGATTCCATTTAAAGCGTATCCAATCAATCACAGATATTACGCTTAGTAATACGTCTGCATTTCCGCATATTCGCTAAGAAAATATTTCGTGCCAGTTCTCCCTAACCTAGGGATTTCGCTTTCTTGCTATAATTAATACAAAATGAACTGGACTGGACTGGACTATGTGACGGAGGGGATTCGGCACAGAGGTCCAGACTTGATCTGTTGCACCTATGCCCCCAAGTGGAGGTAAGATAACGCTAAAGGAGACAGAGGGCAGCCGTCCCAAGGAGCCACGACAGTGCAGAGGACAGGATCCCTACTATTGACCAGTTAGAAGCTCCCCGGCAGGCCAGTATAACCGAAATTCCACCGTGCAGTGGCCTCATCAGACTGGGTTCGGGAACCGGCGACCGTCCTACCGGAAAAGCAAATTTTACCAAGAGCTTATCATCCTGCTGTGCAACGCCGATACCCCCTCCGACACTTCTACCCTCAAACAGAGACCGCCAAAAGATAATGTGAAATTATAATGCATATGAAATGAAGGGACTGGAAATTCAAGAGTTATAATTAACCTACTCAGTATTCCTCTGGCGATATGGGAAAACCCAAGAAAAACCATGAATCAGGTAGGTCGGTCACGGAAATCTAATCCGGACCTCCCAAATGAGGACCACAGACGAAACCACCTGAGCCATCCAGCTCGGTTATAGAACATGCCTCTGCATGCTTTGTGTTTACATCGCTGTACATATTTAGATAGCTTTAATGTGTTTTTCATTCATCTAAATTTAAAACTAAGAATATCTGGGAAATTCTTATAACCACAAGGAGGCTATGAGCTAAATTGTGCAACTGTAGCAGATCTACCTTTTTAGGTTATAAGGTATTTTCTATTTCTTTTGGTTCACTAGTTATTATGAATAAAGACGACTTATGAAGCTAATCCACAAAATTCAAAATGCAGATTTAATTCGTAATAAAAATACTTTAAAATATGTGGAAGTTTTGAGAGATTCAAAATTTTGAAACATATAACATGTTAGCTTGTTGTGGAGAGAATTTCTCGATGTGCTGCTCCTTTGAAAACCGTTAAACTTAAAATACCAAGTTATAGATTTAACAGAATGTGTTTCTGAACTAGCCACACTCA
Source organism: Mantis religiosa (assembly GCA_030765055.1). Taxonomy (NCBI): domain Eukaryota; kingdom Metazoa; phylum Arthropoda; class Insecta; order Mantodea; family Mantidae; genus Mantis; species Mantis religiosa. The sequence continues at coordinate 530,353 of JAUKNK010000032.1, read as the reverse complement.
CACACGCACACACACGTGTCCTGATTTCTAAAAATGTCTCTTTGAGGGCGGATTCAGGAAGTCTTAAATCAGTTCCAGTCTAATCACAATAAAGTATCACTCACATCGCATGACTTTCTCTACCAGGTACTTACAGTGGGTAGAGGAGACATTGTCTTCTATCCAAAACTTGAACCACCTCGGTAGCGCTGATGGTAGCGTGTCTGTCTCACGTTCAATAGCTCCCGAGTTTGAATCTGGGTCAGGGTGAGCTATCTGAATTAGACTTCTTCCGCGCTTTTCCCTTATCCTGAAAGATGAATGTCGGGTAAATCTAAGCCCAATTGACCCTGGACTCATTTGAGTATCATTTTCGTCCATTTCATTCATCGTTCGATATGGATTGGCAAACACAAAATAAAAAAAGATAAAAGTACACAAAACAATATCAGATCCCATCACAAATACATGTTTTGAAATTCACTGAGTCAAACAAAAAAATATAATCGTCTTAGAAAAACATTTATGTGGATATGCGCCTAAGTCTTGGAACAGCATTATTCAAACACAAAAAGTCGATTATATATCAAACTTGGTATCAAAGTTGAGCGTCTTCAAAGGATAGAACTCGACAATTTTGAAAAAAAAGAATAAAAGCCCAGCATCGCAAACGTTCCTTCACATGGGACATTTTTCAAAACTCTTTTTCTCAAAACTTATTTTAGCGATTTTTCATAAATTAAAATATGTTAAGAATAGTTTAAAGCAAATGAAATATAAATAATTAATACTTTGGAAATAACCTCTGAGGTCTTTTTCCATTCCGGATAATTTTTCTATAAAGCGCAGTAGCGTAGATCTTACTACACAAAAAATTTACGTCATATTAAAACAAAAAATGTTAATTACACTTTATGCGGAGTTAACTATTTCCAATATATTGCTGTTACTTCTTTACTTTTTTGCCTTTACCACCATCTCTTTCTTCTCACCTTATCATGCAAAGAAAAGAAAATGGGGTTTCAAGCCATCACATAGCGATAATGTTAAGAATTTGACTGCCGCTATGCCTACTGTAAACACTATTCACATTTTCCTTACAAGGACAGATTTGCCCGCCTCGGTAGCGTGGTGGTAGCATGTCTGCCTCACGCTTAAGAGGTCCCGAGTTCGAATCTCGGTCAGGGTGAGTTACTTGGATAAGGTTTTTACCAGGGTTTTCCCTTATCCTGTAAGACGAATGTCGGGTAACTAAGCTCTATGGACTCTGGGCTCATTTGAGCATAATTGCACCCATTCCATTCATCGTCCGGTATGACTTAACGTTGAAGGACGTAAATTACAAACAAAAAAATTACAAGGAAACATGTTATAGAAAGTATTTCTACATATGTATATCTCGATTAACATGAAGTAAATAAGAGAATAGCTTTCGAAACAATAGTTTATTGAAGAATAGCTAAATTTCATGAGAATGAAAGACTTAATTTGTATAATTTTCAGTGTCATTTCATAAATGTAATTTAGTTACTTTTTCATTGTCACTCTGCTTCACTTTTTGGGACGTTGAACATAAGGCCTCTCTTTTTTTATTTATTTTATTTTATTCAATGATCGATCAGCAGTACATGCTTTACAGATCCTTGTTGGCCAATTGAATCTCTATGAACTATATAATAACATGTAAGGAAAACCAAGTTGGCTCCTAATATCTTCTTAACACTGTGAAACAAGAGAAAATAAGTTAATTAAAACAAACAAGTAATCAAAGAGATAAGAACAACAGTCATTGTGAAACAATATTCATAGTTTTTTCAATCAGAGTCACTAAGGAGGAGATCCTGTGGAAGTCGTCTCTTCAGGCGCGTGGGCTGGCTGGTTCTTACGCCGATGTCATACATCACAGCTCCTGGAACATCTGGCAGGATTGAGAAGAAGCGAGAGGCGATCTGACGTATGTACTGGTGAAGAGGAAGGAGACCAAGTTCTTTATGCAGTTGTTGATTTCTTACGTAGCAAGGGGCATCCATGGCGATGCGCAGAAATCGATTTTGCAGGACCTGCAGCCTTCGGAGATGAGTGTTGCTAGCCGTACCCCATACCTGAGAAGCATATGTGATAAGTGGCCGGACAAGAGATTTGTAGAGAAGCAGAGAGCATTCAATCCCAAGAGGAGTGTGTCTGTGAAGTAGCGGACCGAGTTATAAGGCCTCTGTAATCTCTCGTAGTGACAGCATTCACTCTGTCACAACTGTCGTCACGACCTCACTCGTTGAACGCACCCTCACTTGAATGTCTCCCTAGAAAGTCACTCACCACTCACAGTAAGTGGGAAGATCTTCAGAATGTTCACCGGAGGCGAGGGAAAGAATCTTGTTGAAGTTTGTTGTTATACCTTAATGGTACTTCAGCAATTTACGTCGGTAGTAAGTACTCCTCTGTCCTCTTGTCTTATTATCGAAATATTTGAGCATAATCACTAACGCAGTTTCAAAAATTAAAACTAGTAAAGGATTTTCAATTAAAAAGTTTTGTAGAGGATGCAGAAAATTTCATATGAACCCTATAGCTTCTGGTCATAAAGTTTGCAAAAATAAAAGAGCAAGTTTAATAGTTATTCGAATGTCCTTTCATTTTAACAATAGCGTTCGAAAACACAAACACACGTTTATTTTCGTAAAACACTTTTGTCATTTATACAAACTAAAAGTGCAAAATTATGAATGACATACTTTCCTGTCAAAGTTATTATTGTATTATACACATAGTAGTATTAGCAGTAATCTACATAAATTTTAATACAAACAATGGTGTTCCATACAAAAACCATAACATCAATTTGACGTTAAATCATGCATGTTCTTTCTTATCACTACTTTGAGTTACTGTGGTGTCCTTTAAGAGCCAAAATAAACAAATATTTCTGCAGGGTTTCCCCTTTTATTCACCTTATATTTTTCTTAGTCACTTGAATCTTACTCTGCCATAAAGATGCTCAATTATGTTTCTCGATTTTACATTTAAAAGGTTTTATTCGTTGAAGTTATTTTAATACATCTTATCGTCCCTTTTCAGCAAAAGTTAATCAATATTCGTTTCCTCACATTCCAAAATTGTATGGCACATATTGTTTTTATTATACAGAGGACATTACTCTGAACCATTCCATACTTCTAAATTTACAATTTCACTATCCATATTCTAGACCATGCCTCGCTGCTTTGGCAAATATTCCAATATAACTTTCAATTTTCTGATCCCTTTTATTTCGCTATAAATTCAGCATTAAATTTAAAAATTAAACAATGCAAATAGTCTTTGATTTTCAATACCTTAGAACCCTAATATAATTATACTGCAGAAACTATTTGTAAAGATTTCCTCTCTTTCTTTCTCTCTCTCTCTCTCTCTCTCTCTCTCTCTCTCTCTCTCTCTCTCTCTCTCTCTCTCTCTCTCTCTCTCTCTCTCTCTCTCTCTCTCCCTCTCTCTCTCTCTCTCTCTCTCTCTCTCTCACTCCCCAAATGCCATTCAAATCTGACTTTACTCCAAGCCCCTTTTTCTTACTCAGCCAATTTCTTTGAGACTATAGATAAGAGAGGTATTGCATTCCACCCGAAAATTTGATATCAAGATTTCCACGGAAATACACGTTTTCACATTCCCTGAATCCAAAACGAATAATTTTTAGAAAAAAAATTCTCGTGTACCATATGTGTGTGTGTATGTGTGTGTGTGTGTGTGTGTGTGTGTGTGTGTGTGTGTGTGTGTGTGTGTGTGTGTGTGTGCGCACGCGCGCGCAGCATAGCTCCACAACTTCACAAATAACCGGTTAACTACCAAAGCTCGTATTTACGTTCGTCTTCCAACGATACGATACGATGCGAAGGTTTTGAAGAAAATTATCCGCACCAAACTACTCTTTAAATGCAAATTTTTATTTAATCAGAGTCTGTGGCGACTTTTATTAAAATATGACATGTTTGATGTATTTTTATAACAAATTATATATTTATCATTAACGTTCTCAGAATAGCATTTGAGGTTCCTTTTTAACAAAATCTTACGACACGGATAATTGGGATCTCGCTAAAATACAAAATTTCCGCAAAATTCCTCTTTTGTTTTGTGAAACTTGTCATTCTGAGATTTTGCTTGTTATTGGTTTGAACTTTCTAATACGTTTCTCCATTGAACTAAGTCATTATTCCTTTTTACTCCAGGATAGAAAGAGAAAGAAAATATAAAACTGTCACATTGTGACCTGCTCTTATAAGATGTTGCTATTCGTTCAAATATGCTGTTCATTCCCATGTGGCATCAAGTATGATTAAGCTCAGGGAGGAGGACTTAAAGCACATCGACGTATGGAAGATCTTTTCTGCCTATGATGCTGACGGAATCTCACCCATGAGGAAGCGGTGAGGTGAACGGAGGCCAAGGTTGGCCATCACCAGAGGACAGGGGCACTAAAGCTTACAAATCGAAACTCCCCGGTGGCAGTTTGCCAGCCAGCTGCCCCTACAGGATTTTCTTTCTTTCTTTTTTTTGTAATTTTACGTCCTCCAACGTTGTCATATCGGACGATGAATGCAATGGATGAAATGATGCTCAAATGATACCAGGGTCCATAGAGCTTAGAGTTACCCGACATTCATATTTCAGGATAAGGAAAAAACCGGAAAAACCTTATCCAGGTAACTCACCCTGACCGAGATTCGAACTCGGGACCTCTTGAACGTGAGGCAGACCCTCTACCACCAAACAGGCTTATACATCCTGTTGCAGCCCCACACTCGGGCATCGTCTTCGTTCCGAAGGACCAAGGTTACACGGAGCATCCTTTTCCCCTGCAATCGTACGTGGATATTTACAACCCTGAAACAGCCAAGCCGAATAAATTGGAGGGACAGGAAATATAAGATTTTTAGCATTCATCTAGTGACTCCGCGAAATCTCCGAAACGTAAGTCAGTCGTGAGGATCGAACCCACGATCTGCCGAGTGCGAGTCACACACCTTAGAGCCTCCACCATCTCCTTCGGCTTCCTATTTGCATTGCACTTACTTGCAACAAATAGAGCAATAAGCCTTTTAACAATTGTTTTGAAGAACAGGCAGATAAACGCACATTAATGTAAAACATCAGAATGTTGCACATATTGTCACGGCAGCTGTGAATACCTGCCTCAGAGGAATTACGTGTGAGTAACTCCATTCCAGCGCTTGTATTTTGAGCCGGCCAAAGGGGTGCAAAATAGATTGTTCAACGATAGCCGCTGGTGACATCACCAGCCAGGAAATAAATCCCCTTTTAGCTCTGCCGCATCAAACGTCGACTTTTTTCGTTTCTGGAGGAATCAAATTCGGGATGTTCCATTTAGCCGAATCGATACTCCGGCTAGGAAAAGCTTTTGGAACATTTCTACCATGGATGGCGGTCCATATTAAGAGAGAGTAAAAGTTAGTAAGAAATAGAGTCAGTCGGCGAGCAGAGAGTTTGGCGAAATGTTCTGGAAGCGACGAGAAGCTACGAGCGTCGAGAGTTGTGTGTAATAAGTAGAGCCCGGATTTCTGAGCGAAATGTTTATAAATGTTTATAACCTTTTTGCTGAAATACGGGGGTTGCTTACTTATTTTATGCGTTTTAATTGAAATAGCATATTTCATACAAGACATGTAAATTTAAAAGTAAATTTTCACTCACAGCTATCATTTTATCATAAAGGTAGTTTAAATCGTGTAGTTGAAACAATCAGGAACTAATATAAATACATCGATCTTCTTGTCTCTAGCGTAAAGAAAGTGTTTGTAAAGTCGTCAGTTAGAGCTAAAAAATGTCATGATGTCCTTCCAAAATTGTCATCACCTCCTCAGCCAGTTTTAACTCCATAGGGTTCTTGTTTAAAGGCTGTTTCATGCTACTCAGAACATTTCAGTGAAGTAAAAACAGTGTTTTACTTCTTAGATGCAGAAAATGCAAGCAGTATTGCCGCAGCATGGCATATTTTGCTAATATTGGCATTCAAGATAAGATTAGAGTACGCTCATAACAGTTTCTCCAAAATACCTGCTATTAAAACACAGTTGGAAGCTCGAAATATTACCTTGGAACATTCATTTTCTTTGACACATGAAATTTCAGTAACACTGTCTTCAGAAACTCGCAGTATTGTGAAAACTGCCTTTAAGAAACTCAGTAAGTTATTAACGAAAAACCCTGCTTACGAAACAGTGTATAGCATTTCTGTTATGTGTTTCAAATGGAAAGAGTTCTGGAGTCCAGCTAATCAGATGACGTACCACACTCAGCGTTGCCAGCTTGTTACCCCACTCCTTTTATATTTCCCTCTCTCCCTCTCTCTCTCGCACACTCATACAACATGCTGGTCTGCTTGGTGCAGACGTAAGGGTAAGCAAATTATATTTTACAAACTTCTACAATGATGCAGTTGCCAAAGTCAAAATTGGAAAAACCATTTTCGCAAATTATGTATATTTTTTAATACTATAGGTATAATTATAGTTTATGAATTACCGTTCTTCTAATCCAGTGGAACTGCCAGTGGGTTATCCATATCGGTGTCAATGTCACTTCCGTAGAGACAATTCGTCATTGTCACTCTCTTCATCGTCAGAGTCTTGCAAATTTATGGTTATAGGTTCCAAAATCTCGTCACGTGCTATTTCTTTCTTAAAATCGTCTTCTTGAAGGTCTTCTGCGTGCCTCACGCAGTTTTCCCAGTCCTATTGTGTTATCTTGTCAATTTCTTCGTGTACAAGTCGTTTAACGTCCGTCAGTTTAAAAATATTGTTTATTTTTGCAATCACCTTTTTATATGAGCCCACACCAACTCAATTGGATTATATTGGCAGTGGTAAGGTGGGAGGCGTATAAGCTTGTGTACCATTTCAATTGCAAGTTGATCCAGCTAATACACTTTTCCCGTGTTTTTAAACGGAAGTACTCTTTGCAATAACTCATTTTTAGTTTCTGTTTCCGAAAAATTTTTGAAGAACCTGTACACGTTAAAATAATACTTCGAGTCTGACTTCGCAATACCTGAGATTTTGACTCGTCACTAAATTCACCGCAAGAAGCCATTGCATTATTTAGCTCTTACTCAACTTCGTGGTGGACAACACGGCGCTGGGGCGGGTTTTCTCCGGGACTTCCGGTTTCTCCCGTCATCTCATTCCACTGGTACTCCATCTTCATCTCATGTATCATCAGTGTCACCGCCTGCGGTGCCGTATGCAGTAAAAGCGGGCGTTAAACACCACACAGTCATTCTTACTCAACTGTTGTGTGAAAAAAAAACTGAATGATATTGATCTGAACTCTCCTGAGTAAATAAACACTTCTTATCCAGAATTCATTCATAAACATAAGCATACAGCATTCCACAGGCCACACAGGAAGTGTTTGTTCTTTCTCGAATTTAACACCTTGACTTATTCACAGTAATTCTTTTATCGCGTCATGCAGTAGCTTAAATTTCATTTATGACTAATTAAAAGTATAAGTACATACATACACACCAACCACTTTGAACTCTCTAGAGTACATAGAGATTACGAACCATTCATATACAAAGATATAATGTGACCAGACACGTTCTGTCAGGGCAGCAGGAAATTTATAGTTTCCTCTCATCGAATTGACTTATTTAAAGTAATTCTTTTATCACGTCATGTCAAACGTTTACGTTTCAGTTCTGAATAATAACAAATATACGTTCACTATACATTCCAAATAAATACAGTGCTTACGTCGCAATTTATTGTTATAATTCAGGTATTAGTGGTTTATTTATTTGTATTAGGAAAACTATTTGAGCTAAAAATATGTGGTTTTCATGGTTATGTTAGATACATTGCTCTAACACAAAAAACATGGATCAGTTTCGGCAAAATCTGAATGTTTACCTTAGCGCGAATAGTATTTCATACAGATTGATTAGGTTGGCGCTCGTCACACACCACTTAGCGAGAATGCAATACAACAACACCTCAGGACTCCGATTGGTTGCTCAGCTAGTAGCGCTCAAGGACAAACGCCTTACCATTTGAAACACATAATAAATAGCTTTCTGGTACAGAAACGTATATCGAGGAGGAATTCACTCAAGAAGAGCTGTGGTGTTTTCACATGTTCCAGTAACGCCTTGCGATATCGAGAGATCTTTTTCACTCTATAAAAATCGTTCACTGACAAACGCAGGAGCTTCACACAAGAAAATCTCAAGATAAACTTTCTCGTGTGCTGTAACAAGCCTACGTAAGGTAAAAATTCTACAGAACAATATGTTAATTATTAAATTTTATTTGATTATTTTTGTGCTTATTTGCTTCATTTTTCGTGTCTATATGATTGTTTATTTCACCATTTCATTGTGCTTACAAATCGCGGCTATAGTAACACGTAAACAATAGCAATTGAAGCACTCAGATTCAGAAGTTTTTAAGTCAATGTTTTGAGAAATCCTGTTAAATACACGTTAAGCACTCTGAATACCAGTTCTGCAATAGTGCTAAAAGATTTGCGGATCAGAAGATGTTAGCACGAACATATGACCCTGGTAGGTTGAATGGGCATTAATTTCAGAAATAAAAGTTTTTAAGTCAGCCTTTTCGAGTTAGATGTTGTTAAGTCAAGTATTTTCCGTATTAGCCGTTTGGTGATGCAACTACACTGTGCCACCCAAGCTCTTTGATATCAGCTGTTGATACATTTAGATCAGACGTTTAGACATTAGACATTTTTACATAATCCTCAAGTGCGCTTTCAAAAATTGTATCTGTACTTCCCAATACCAAAGCACTCTTCCATACCTATTGACAGACTTGTGAGAAGGAAAAACGATCAATGGATAAAATCTTAGTCCATTCCACGTGATTGAAACTGATCAAAGATTCACTAAGGAAGAATCCCATTGATGTCCATGTCAAACGTCCACTGACCGATAACGGGGAACATGATGGCACTCCAGTTGTTGAAGCTTTTTGCTCTCGATCTTGTCCTTGTAAGAAGTGTTCCTGAACTCACTTTAATCGGGATGTGTATTTCTAGACGATATGTAACAGAAGTTCGTCACACAATGTTTTCCTCACTTTATCGTCCTCAGTCTCTTTTGAGGGGAGGAATGAGGTTGCGAGCCTTACACAAAGCATGTGATAGTGCGAAAAACACACCAGATAGGCTTCGGAAGATTAAGAAGGCAAAATATTACGACGTTCGTTCACTACTGCCACTACTGTCACTCTGCCAGAAGGTACCACACTTTATAGCACAATGACATATGGAAGTGATGTAGAAGATGATGTGATGTTTTGATGACAATGTTCTATGTCAATCCATGAAGTGCATTCTTGATTAGTCCATAGTAGAGACGTATTGGTGAAAATAAACTGATAGTTTATCCATGGCTACATATTATAATATTGTATAATATAAAAACTCTAACATTAACAATCAGAAGATGTTAAGTCAAGTGACTTTTTCATTTATCCAGATTTATTGAACCCTATTTTACACATTGATATATTAGGGTTAGAGTTGATACATAAAAATATACAATTTTAACAAAAATATTTTAAATACTAGAAGGAAGAAATGATGTTTTAATCTGATGCATATTAATTTAAACTATTTCAGACGTTTAAACACTGAGTTTATAGTCATCATGAAGTACTTATACTGTTGTGGCTTTATTAGCAAAGATGTGAGCGGAGCAGAAAATTCAGTTCCTAGAGAGTATAGCTTGAACATTAATTCTTGTCTTGCTCTCCAGAAAATGGGACAACAGAAAAGGAGATGAACCACAGTTTGAAATTCTTCACCACACATGCACTCGGGGTTGGATGTTAAGTGAAAGCGTGATAAGTATTCACCAAAATTACCATATCCACTTAAAAATTGTGTCAAAACAAAATTTGGTACAAGAGTTTCATATTTTCCTCTGTCATATGCAATAGGGAAAAATAATGGTTTCGTTAAACTTCCATTTGGAGTTGTTAGCCATTCTTGGTTCCATGCTTCAAAAATATGTTGATCTATTATTCTCCTTACATTAGAAATAGGACATAAAGAGTATATCACAGGAAGATTGCATTCTGCAGCCTTCTTAGCCAAGCAATCAGCTCTCTGGTTACCTAAAATTCCACTGTGTCCTTTAAGCCATTCCATGTAAATATGTCCTGGATGGTTTTGTAGCAAAGTTCTGATTTCATGTGCTAATGAATTTAAATTGTATTTATCATTAATAGCGAGTAGAGCTGATTGTGAATCACTAAGAATACGGGCACTGTTCCCATTAACAGTACACCATTTTATAGCTTCTTTAATTGCTAAGAGCTCCGACTGGAATACAGAACATTCGGGTGACAATTTAAACATGGCGCGAGTTTGTTCCGCTTGGTTTTCGTAAACACCAAAAGCACACCCTACTGTAGATATATTATCTTCAAATTGGTAACGCGAACCGTCTGTATATATGTAGTAATCATGAAGATTACATATTTCCTTTAAACAGGTTACAAAACTTGACGAGTGTCCTGCTGTGGTAGCATGCTCCGTGATTTGCAGTTTTAAGTGAGACAGATAAGACGCACATTCACGTTCATGTCTTAAATTCGTAATAGTTGCTGCTGATAAACCAGTGAGAGCCAAAGGTTCGATGTTAGCTATAATCTGAGCTGCATCAGTGGAGATTGTACGATATCCTCGAATTTTGCGAAGGAGGAATCCTCTTTGAATTTGTGCAAGTTTTTTAACTGCCCATTTTTATTAAGAACATCCTGGAATGCAGATACACCATACAAAATTAATGGCACTACAGCACCTTGATATATAATTTTAAGAATACTAGAATTCAGACCCCAGGTGGGTCTTGTTATTTTTGTTGTTGCGAGGGCACCAAAGAGCTTGCTGGCTCTTTCAGCAATATAATCAAAGTGTGATCGAAATGTTAATTTACAATCCAGTATAACGCCAAGGTATTTTACCGTAGATACCACCTTCAAGTCGACGTTATTCTTGGTAAGAATAATGGGCTCCATTTTTCTTCTTCTGGTGACAATCATCGCCAAGGTTTTGTAAGGTTTAAACATAAGTTTATTTTTAATTCCCCATGAGTGTATTATTTTAAGTGTTTCATTAGTTCTTTCTTCAAGGATTTTAGTATCATTTGATTTAACAAGTAGTAAAGCATCATCTGCATAAGCAAAAATACTACAATCTGACGGCAGTTGTTGCTGTAACAGATCATCATACAGTATAACCCAAAAACCTGTACTACACCAAGATCCTTGAGGGCAGCCGCGTATAACTTCCTTTGTGATGGTTTCTCCACTTACAGTAAGCGAGGATTTGCGATCTCTAAAATAATTCACGATTAAATTGTAAATATTTTTGGGCATTTTTTAGTTTTCAATTGATGTAAAATCTTGGGCTACCAAACATGATCAAAAGCACCAGTTACATCTAAAGAGACTAAAACACCAGATTGTTTATTTAGGTATAAATTTTTCATCCAGTCTACTAACATATATATATATATATATATCCATTTCAGTTGATTTTTGAGCCATAAAACCTAATTGAAGATCACTAATTGAGCCATGTTTTAGTAAATGATATATTACACGATCAATTACAAGTGTTTCTAGGCATTTTCCTAGCAGAGGTAGCAGGCTTATTGATCTGTAAGCAGCAGTCATTTCTTTATTTACATGAGTTTTGGGTATAATTTTCACAAGCAGAGGTAGCAGGCTTATTGGTCTGTAAGCAGCAGTCATTTCTTTATTTACATGAGTTTTGGGTATAATTTTCACAACTGAAATGTTCCACTGATTTGGGAACACACCTAATTCTAGACATTTATTGTAAATGTTACTTATGAGTAACTTAAAAACTTTTCATCCATTTTAAATTAAAAGTTGTTAAGTCCTAATTATAATATACCCTATTACACATGCTAGATATGTCAAACCGTGGGAAACAGTTCAACCTAGAGAAAGACCAATCACGTGAAATTCTTTCACTTGTATTACTATTTTGGTATTTAAAATTACTTTTGATAACTTAGAGCAACACTTCTGCATAATTTTGAAACAGTGACCTAGCAACTTCTGCTTCTGACCGTTTCAATTACGTTTGGTTAGTGCATTCAAAAAAGTAAAAGTAAGCTTAAGTTGTGACAAATAATTGTGATTTTTAGCATAACTTCGTGTTGTGATTTCATCATAATAGGTTTAGACTTCCTTGGCATATAAAATTATACAAATGTGGAATTAAATAAAGGGACGTTCACAGAATATTGACGTGAAATTCAATGTTTATCATGTTGATATGTAAAATAGGCGATAGTCTTTTTTCATATAAGGAGTCGTACGATTTTGGCGTAATTTCTCGTTTTTTTTAGTTTTGATTTTACCCGAGGGGTAAAATTTCAATATTGCATTACCGACCGTTGCTTATTTGGATCCACTGACGTTCATTTGTAACATTTCCGTTCTATTTTTGGGCCTGCGTGCCATCTCCGAAAAGAGCTTTACTTCTCTCACTCAATTTTAGGCAGTTGTGAGCTGTTTCGTGACGAAGTGGTTGCATAGCAACGGCACGCTTCTTGGTTGTTTACCCTTTGCGTATATTAAACTGGAGAAGCACTCTCGCAACGCCACTTGAACGTGCAATTTTCACTCCCACATGGTCAAGATATCAAAACGTTTCAATTAAAAATACTTTAGCACATGCGCACTTTTTTCCGTACTCACAAAGAGCTAAGAAATGAATATGGAACTCACAGATGTTCGCGTCTAGATGGTTTATTAAAGTTACATCAGCAAGAATCTGAATATTAAAAATGTGTTGCACACGCACGTGGCCTTCTCTTCCCACTATACCTTATCTTTAAATAACTTCCGCAACTGTGAGACCATATTTCTTCTATCTACGAGATAATCGAGATAAATATTTCCAAAAATAGTTCTATTATAGGAACAAGGGGTAGATAATACTCAATAAATAACGGGATACTTGAAGTGGATGGACCTGGAATTCCATGCTCATTTCGTGACATCTTAAGAAGCAATGGAATAATGCAATTACTTAAAATAAAACAAAACAAAATATTACAAATGCTTTCCATTCCTTTCTTTGCATCATTTATTAATGTTCTGTTATTGCCATGGGCTATGACTACGTTTATAATAATATTAATCATGATTATGAAAACAAATAACGAGAGTCCAGATTACTTCCAATCTACGTACGTCTCGGTAGCGTAGATGGTAGCGTGTCTGCCCACGTTTAACAGGTCCTGAGTTCCAATGTCAATCATGCCGAGTTATCTGGATAAGGTTTTCTAGGAGGTTTCCTCTTATCCTAAAAGACAAGTATCAGGTAACTAAGCTCTATGAACCCAGGACTCATTTGAGCATCATTTCATTCATCATCCGATAACACTAAACTTGGAGGACGTAAATTTAGGTAATGCTAAATCTAGCATACAAAATAAGTTAATATTATGGTCGGTCATTGTAGATAGAAATGATTGGTATACAAAAATAAATTGCCTTATTAAATTTATTACAATTAAGACTTTTCTTTAAAATTAACAGGGAAAACATTAAGAAGTGATTTCCTATGTTGAATACCGATTTCTGTAGTATGCTCTAGACTTCAATAACCAGATACCGAATCCTGAACACCGATGGGAAAGAACTTTAAGCTAATTGTGTTCCAGAGTGTCGTAGTGTTGTTTAAATATAAGAATGGGTGCTGCCCCATTGTACTTTTATATAAAACTGTGAATTTGTCAAATTACATGTAATCTAGGATATGTTGAAAGGAAAACCTCCACCCCATAATAACAAAATACCCTAGTTAAATGAGTACGTTTTGCTCCAGAAATTCATGTGACATCGAGGGAAACTTTTCTGTATAGCAATGCTTAAGTGAAAATTGCAGATTTACTTTTGAGACTAATAGGAAATAAACTGTATTGAACTTTAATGTCAATTCTACAACCACAAGGGTATGCGATGAAGAAAAAGACGAAGCAAAATAAATACTTCTGAAACCTGTGCCTCACAATGAATATCTAGTATTTATGGATGGATAGAGTCAACATGAAAAATTCAATGCCATGGCCGGGATTTGAACCACGGATCTCCTGGTTTCCGTCCAGTCACTCTTAACCTTTGAGCTACCATGGCCAACGTACCCTCCTGACATTTAATTCTCCGTTTTTCTCATATATTTCCCCGGTAGACTACTAGGGTCTCTCAAATCCGAGATATACCGTTTGTGGCGACTTACTATTGTAAGTACTTAAGTCCCAGGCTTCATCATTTAACTCTTATTATTTTAGTTAATTGATGGAAATTAATCATTTCTGCACAATAACTGCATATAGGCTAAGGTTTGTTATGGATAAAGTCAACATGAAAAATTCAATGCCATGGCCGGGATTTGATTAGTGGTCTACCGGAGAAATATACGAGTCAACTGGAGAATTTAATGTCAGGAGGGCACGTTGGTCATGGTAGCTCAAAGGTTAGGAGCGACTGGACGGAAACCAGGAGATCCGTGGTTCAAATCCCGGCCATGGCATTAAATTTTTCATATTGACTCTATCCATCAAATATCTTAGCCTATATACGTCTAGTGTGGAGAAATGATTAATTTCCATCAATTAACTGAACTCTAGTATTTATGTTTAAATAATGTAGATATAACTGAATTTAAGTCACATTAAATGGAATTATTCGATTTTAAAATATAAATGTAACTTATTATTAGTCGATTAAATATACATATAAATTATTGAAAGAAATTTCCAACCTAGATAAGTACGTCATGAAGATTATCGACTTATTATTTAAACGCTTCGAAGCGTGAACTGTGGTAAGAAGAACGCTGCATCACATTTGTATTGGTTTGTTTTGACTTTCTGCTCGCTTCCTATACACTGCTGACCCTGGCAACCTGTACCTAACCTGTTTCGCTCTCTGATCATTACAATTGTGTTAAAACTCAACAGTTATAGGAAAAACTCAAAAGTTTTGTTTTGTTGTAGTGGCATTTCATATTTTTGCCACGAGAGCAGTTAGGAGGTCGACAAGCCCAAAGAGAGCTTATGTTGCCTTTTATTTTATTCGCATGAATGTGATGATAGTGCTGAACAAAGCTTCAGCAACTGCCAACTTCAATCGACGATGGTATGTGTAGTTTCAGACGCCGATATAAGGGAAAATCAAAGGATCGGCCACAATGAATGGAGAAACGGTTGAGCGCGTGCCGGGGACTTGTATACGTAGCCCACAGAAGTCGAGAGCTAAACATTCCACAACGGACCGTATGGAATTGATTGAAACAAGCCTTACAGCATGAAATTCCAAATGACAACTCAGGCTTGACTAACTTGCTAACTGTTGTACTCTCCTGGCAGAATACAAAACGCTGAGTTTCTCCTATATGACTATTGAGTATTATGACAATGCTTCAAAAATATAGCTGAAGTAAATTTTATAATTAATTAATTTCCTAGAATAATTCCTAATAACATTGCATGTACCATCGATACAGATTTGAAATTGCATAGCAGGCCTTTGATATATTTTATTTACATATTTAAGATTAGTTTTATCTATTGAAGGTAGATAATTATAACTCCACCAAAAGCTCCTATATCAAAATACAGCTTCAGGGTTCTATATTTTTAATAAAATATTAGCACGCGAGTGTATCCACGTCTACGAACTGCGTAACTCAAAAGGCAAAATAAATTGGTACTTAAATTTAGCATTCTCCAAGGATGCAACACCAAGATCTTCAACAAAATTCCGCAACTCAAACTATTCTTTGTAGGAAAAATGCTTCGTTATTATTTATTCTCTAAACATGGCCCTAAAGTGTTTTATTTAAATAATATACGAAGGTTCCTGGGAAAAAATACAGTTAAGTTACTTTTTTCTCAAAATGAGTTGAACATGTCATTGGATACTCCATTCTTTACGTCCTCCAACGTTAAGTCATATCGGACGATGAATGGAATGGATGAAATGATGCTCAAATGAGTCCGGGGTCCATAGAGCTTAGAGTTACCTGACATTCGTCTTACAGGATAAGAGAAAACCTCGGAAAAACCTTATCCAAGGTAACTTACCCTGACCGAGATTCGAACTCGGGACCTCTTGAACGTGAGGCAGACATGCTACCACCACGCTTTCAAGGCGAGTGGGATACTCCATAGGAAGTACTATCTTTTAAAGGAATAAAACAAGGGGAAATCTGGTTAGTCATGGGTTTCTTTTACGTTTAAATTTTGGCGTATAGGAAAAGAACCAATTTCTTCCCAAGATAGAACCAGGAAAGTCATCCTTCTGCCAACAGGGACAGTGCGTTAGCCACGTATCCAACTATTAACTCTTCGTTGCGCTTCAGAGACAGGCATTCCTACATGAGATGTGATCAGAATGTTTGTCTTTGGAATTTGAAAGAAAGAATGGAAACCCCCAGAGGAATTCATAAGCATGATTACAAATTCAAGAATCAAACCTTCATCTTTCATTGTCGCGAATGTATGACGGGAAATGGTGTATGACTGGAATAAAATTTAGATCAGAACTGTGTGACGTAATGTCCATTTAAGACCCAGCCGGTCAAGAAAATTTGCGTCTCATCTGACCACCCACGTCTGTTGATCTAGATCGTTAACTATAATGGAGACATGGTATCCAGTATTATAGGAAAACCTGAGAAAGATGCTACATTACAGACCAGAAGAATTTGAGCTGCCTTCTTTGGCTTAATTCAGGTAATTGTAGTAGAAACATCACTCTACACTTAAACGTTTATGATAACACTACTTATATTACGCAATATACGTAACACATTTCTGCATTTTCCTCAGGCCCTCCACACATCTCGAAAGCTAAGTGTAGTCACGTTGCTCGAACGTTTACCACGGATTTATCTTTGGTAACAGATATCTCTCAGATAATGCACTGATTACTCAACGTGGAGTGAACATCTATCTGTCATTTGTTATTCCTGCGAATTCCATTGGCTGAAGTGATGCGTTCATTGGTGATTAGCACGGGGCCTGGAAGCGCGGCATTTCCCCTTCACTTTTACAAGAGTAGTCATTTCATTATCTGAGGGATTTCTATTAACAAAGATAAAGCCATGGTAGCCGTTCGAGCAGCGCGATATACCAGGATATTGTCATTGATCGCATTATTTCGTTAGAGCCGCACAAGCCAGTGACTTTCACGCATGGGCAAGTGTTAAGCGCTCGCCGGGAGAGGGGGGCAGAGATAGTTCCATTGTGCTCTCGGTACGCCACGAAAGGCCTTTAAGCCTCGACGCGTTTCTAGAAACAAAGGCTGGGATAAAAAAGCCGGCAAAGAGTCAGTTGCCAGCAGTTGTTAATGGAGTTGCGAGTTGAGCTGCTAATACTATGTGTGCAACAGTGTAGGGGTTTGAAGTGTACCGCAAGTCCATTCTTTTGCTTTTTACGTGTAGTGAAGCAATGAGAGACCAAGCGTACGTGTGCGACACGTCATTTTTAGAGTCTGTAAGGCGTGTACAAAGTGTCTTTTTTTACTTGAAATAAAGAGCATTTTAAATTTCTTCAAACAAGGTTTTTAATCCTACGAATCCATAAAGTCTCAATGTAATGAACCTCATGAAGTTCTATGGTGAAGTAGCAGTGAACTTTTTCCAGGAATTGGAACATGTCCAAATAATCTCTGAGATAAGTGTACTAATAATACTGATAATACTAATAATACTAATAATAATACTAATAATAATAATAATAATAATACTAATAATACTAATAATAATACTAATACTAGTAATACTAAT